>QRDG01000502.1:0-26619 GCA_012064385.1 Puccinellia tenuiflora | reverse complement strand
AATGACCAACCCTAACCTTTTCATTTCATGTTCATGCATATTGAGCCACTTCTCTAATAATTCAATAACTCATGAAGAATGTGGTCACTAAGATAAATATGGGGTTGTATCCAAATAATTGCACTAATTATTTGGCTCCCCGTTTAATTTTGCTTTTAATATATATGATAATATCAATGCCTCAACTTGACATGTCATCATGTGATTGATTATTGCACCTTGTGTTTCTTGTGATTTATGTGTTCTTTGTATTTTCCTTTTGGGTATCGATAGATTCCGGAGTCGAGGTTAACGCTACTTACCCCGACGAGCAGTACTTCACGCCCGGGCAGCAAGGCAAGAGATAACCTAACCTTCTTGGCATTCTAGCATCCTATGTTTTATAAACTTATTTTATCCACCATAATATTGCATACGATTCAAATGTCTCTTTCGATCAAAATAGTAGAGTATCCTATGAATGCATGTTCTTCCCCGAGCCAATCACATGTATCCCTACCTATGAACCCTAGGGTTGAAGTGTTGGCTCGAGATAAAGTTATAATTGTTGATGTTATATGCTTAGACATGCTTAGAAATGCTTAGTTGAAATACTAGTTATGTCCGTTGTTGATTTCCATATTTATTGATGTGATGGAATGATTCGGGCATGGTGGATATATGTGATGCTTAATTAAACTGCTAAAGGCTTGGATGAGTTGCCCTCGGGGAGGGTGTTTTGCCTCATTCTTGCCGCCTAGGCTGAGAGTGCTTTTAGCTAGAACCAAGAACCGAGCGTGCTGCCAAAGGTGGGGACATATGGAATCCCCTGTGACCGAATAATCTATGAGGGGCTTGTCAAGGGTCCTCTAGTTTGCTATTCCATTTGCGCGTGAGTTGTGTGGGTGGAAAAGAAACGAGGATGGTGGTGTTTAGGATGTGGCCGCGGGGCAGGGCGCTGGGAGCGCTGAACCTGTCCTTCCGCACACTGATGGTCCTTGAGTAAGCCTCATGCAAGGTAAAGGTCTAACCGCGCCCACTCGCTGGCCTTCCCCGGAAGAGGGCCAATTAGGTGAGCCGGACGGTACCAATGGGTAAATTAGTACACCCCTGCAGGGTTAAATCTTTTCGAAAAGCCGTGTCCGCGGTTATGGACAAACTCTTGGGAAAGGCAGATTAGCTCATAGATAACGTTAACCTAATTGATATGGCAGCTAAAGGTTGCATAATCAACTTGTGTTAAAGGTTCATTTCCTCGAGGGTGATTCGAGGGAGTGCCTTTGGTGGAGATGAGTGGTTTGGTTACAAGTAGGTTCGCCGAGAACCGAAGAGGAAAATGTTACTCTCTTACCCCTTTATAAAACTATTCTGAGTAGACAAATGCCATGTGTCATTTATGTTTCGGTTTATGAAAATTAGCTTTATGAAAAAGAAATACATATAAAGCCTTAGAGCCTCCGTCAGTCATTGGGCCTATATCGCCCTACTAAACTTGCGAGTACATCATACTCAATCTCTCTTTGCTGCCTCTATGATTTTGTATTCCAGAGGAGGACGACACCGAGCAGCTAGGTGGGTTCTTCGTTGACGTCGACTACTAGTCTGGGGTTCCCAGGTGGCAGCTTGGGACCGTGGAACAAGCTGGCTTGGGTGATGTTTATTGTAGGCCTCTTAGGCCATATATTTGCTTCTTGTTGTTAGACAACACTACCCGCTTCCGCTTGTTGAATTGATGGTCTGTGACCTTTTGATGTGTAATATTTGTATTCTTCTCGTTATATGAGTTGCTATATGATTTCGTGTCGTAGAGTCATGCAATGTGCCAGTTTGTTCTACAAGTCTTGATCTCTCTACTATACGGGGTAGCGATGTCTGTTGCACAAAGCTCCTCTGTATAGTTTTGGGGTCGGGGCGTTACATTCATGGCTGGGTAGGCAGAGTGGGTAGAGCGGGCCGGATCTATTGCATCGAAGAATCACGGTCCCGGTGAGAAGATCCTTCACAAAGAAACCAAAGGGGTCAAATTCAATGGAACACGAGTTGTCAGTGGTGAATTGGCGAACAGAAACAAGATTTTTAATAATTTGTGGAACAATTAAGATGTTACGAAGGTGCAGAGGAAGGGATGTACTAGTGAGCGAAAAGAGCCAACGTGAGTGTTAGGGAGTGTGGCACCGTTACCAATGGTGACGGATTGAGAAGAAGAAGAGGGTTTGAGAGAGTCGAGTTTACCATGATCGGATGCCATATGGGACGATGCGCCGGAGTCCATGTACCACTCGTGTGTTCCAGGGAGCTGCATGTTGTTGAGGGCCGCAATGAGAGCCGGGTCTATCGTTGGGCTCGATGAGGAAGGCTGCTGCTAGTTGATGTTGGTGTCGTACGCATGATAAGCTTGAGGGGCTGATGCAGGTCGCGGTCCAAGGAGTCCAGGGGCAGGAGCGTGCCATGGCCGCGGCTGCCACGGCGTCGAAGGCTGCTGTTGCCAAGGAGATGGTTGCTGTTGCTGATGCTGCAGGATCTCCGTGATTAACACTTAATCACATGGTTGCAACCTTTCTGATGCTATATTACCGAGAGGGCCCAGAGATATCTTTTCCGTCACAAGGAAGGACAAATCCCACTCTTGATTCATGTCACCCAACAAATACCATCGGAGATACCTGAAAGCCACCTTTATAATCACCCAGTTACGAAGTGACGTTTGATGTCCACAAAGTATTCCTCCGGTAAACGGGAGTGACATAATCTCATGGTCTAAGGAAACTATACTTCGCATATCCTAAAAGCGTTGCCAATGAAACTGTGTGACACGATCAATTGCAACTCTTTATTATTTGGGTCTTATCCATCACATCATTACTCATAATGATATGACTCCGTTATCAAGTGACTATAACAAGTCCATGGTTAGGAAACTCTAACCATCTCTTGACTAACGAACCAGTCTGGTAGAGGCTTACTAGGGACAACTGGTTGTTTATATTCCACACATGTATTATGTTTCCGGTTAATACAATTGTAGCATGGAGAATAAACTATTATCATAAACATGAATATGCTAATAAACCATTTTATTATTGCCTCTAAGGCATATTCCCAACAGTCTCCCACTTGCACTAGAGTCATTAATCTAGTTTACATTTTCTCGATCCAACACTCATGGTGTCTAACACTCATGGAGTCTCAGTGCTGATCATGTTTGCTCATGGAAGAGGTTTTGTCCGTGTTCTGTACTATACAGTTCTCTATGTTCTTTGCAAAACATTAATGTCACCTAATTTGACATTACTTTATCATCACATGATAAACCTCTTATCATCACATGATAAATCTCATCATCATATGATGAATATAATATATTTGGTTATAAAGTGAGACTTTCGTTTCCCTTTTATGCCTACATGACGTATGATCAGTCAAAAGAACTTTCACATAGCATGTGCACCCGGAACTCACTCATTCTTGAAATAAAATTTCTCAAACCACAACATTATATCTTTTAATCCTTGAATTAATCATATACTCCTATACGTTGTAGACTCACAAATCGACAGTGCTATACTTTTCACTTTGATATTTCCGATCATGCTTTCGCTGCGGTTCTGCTATTATTAGATCCCCAATCTAGTTTGGTTTTATGACTTCAACCAAGTCTACCACTCTCTAGATTCAATTTATCTCATCTTCATGTTGAAATGACTCCTCATTTCTAACACGTTCTTCTAACCAAGAACTTGGGTCACATTTCGTCAACTACAAAATTGTGGTTCTTATATGTTTAGACCTATGAACAATTCATAGCGAATACTAACATATCCTCCAACCATTATTTTGTATAGAAAATAAACTTTATGTTTCACCTATCTTTAACAAGTAACGAACACTTCTCCACTTGTTCCATTTTGAACTCTTTCAAAAAAATTAGGCTAAACATCCTGACTCATTTATCGACAAAATATGCATCTATCTCCATAGATATTTGACATTCAAATGTAACGAACACTTCTCCACTTGTTGCATTTTGAACTCTTTCAAAAAATTTAGGCTAAACATCCTGACTCATTTATCGACAAAATATGCATCTATCTCCATAGATATTTGACATTCAAATTAACTTCACAAGTTATGCATGGTTCCTGAAATATTTACAACATTTATGAAATCTCCATTTCATATAAACAAGATGTTGTAAACTCCCACTCAAATATACACCATACACATATTAAATTGTGAAACCACTTTGGCTCCCACTCAGAAATATGTTATCCTTATATTTGACCATGATTAACTAGCTCCCACTCACCCATATGTCACCACATATTTTGATCATGGAAAATAGTTTCTGCTCTAACTTAACATATGTCTCCACATATTATAATTAGATCCCACTCAGTTTCTTATGCACTTTCTCGATATTTTGGACACCTCCAAAATTCTTAATTAACTTTTAAAATTCGAGAACTCATATACGAAACACTAGTACTTTGCTAGCTTTAAGTTTTATTTATTCTCTACAAAACCCCTTTTGAGGAGTAAATATGTGAAACACCACTTTCACAAAATCAAGTAACAATTACTTTGTGATTTAAACTTAACATAGGATGACTCTTAGTCATTTTCGTATTTAAGGCTTCTATTTCTTCTTTGTAGTTTCGTAGGTATGTCTTGTTTCTCAAACATGAAAAGTAAATCATGAATATTATTTTGTAACCTGACAAAAAATTAATATTCTTGAATCCTACTCCTTTAGACAAGCTAAACCGAAATTCAATGATCACCATCATTAATTCCTTCATGTGTCAAGTTTTAACCAACAGAGCACTTTACATATGTGCCACTTGATACATAAACAAGCAAGGTTTCAGCTTTTCGATTTATTCCATCAATTCTTTTATCCATGAAACCTTTTCATGATAAAACCACTAAAATTACTTAGCACAACCAATAAATTGGTTTGCCCCTTTTAGTCTCATATTGTGGAATCACATTCATAGTCACACTTATGAATATTCTACAACATTATTCGCAATAGTCTCTAATTATCTCATAATTAATGAAACCACCTTTTCTCATAACTCATATGAAAAATACATGCGAATCATACATAGACCCTTATTTCTAAACATAGTGTTTATCAAACAAATCTAAATGCTATTATTAAACCCCCCGAAATAAAACCCTTCTTTGAGACCACACAATATCAAATAGTGTGTGATTACAATATCTTAGGACATATCAAACGCCTTTGAAATATTCTAAACATTGTAATTTGTGATAACAATTCTCACAAGTCTGCATACTAACATATAACTCAAATATTTTTGTCTCTTTTGATCAAATCATAAAGACTCAATTTTCTTGTTAACTTAATATCATAAACTCCAGAATTTTATTTGATCTCATCAAATATCATAACTCGAATAAATACACCTAGTTAATCATTTCATTTATCATGGAGTACACAAAATAATGACATTTAACATTCGCTGAAAATACAACCAACACTCTTCCAAAGGGTGGCATTTTAGTCATACTCCTTCAATAAGGCGCATTGATAAAACATCAAAATGTTTATTCAATCTTTAGCACGACTAAAACAATTGTCATTATTAAGTTTTGGATATCTTTAGTATGTCAGATATTTTATAAATGTTTAACTAATCATCGTTAAGATTAAAATAAGGACAATAATCTCAAAATCAAAACGTGATCACCAAAAAGAATTACTCGTGAAAATAGAACAACCACTTGTCTTTAACATGAATAACCGTCTCACAAACCGAGACACACTAATTTAAAGATCACACTCAATTCGATTACAAAAACTCATTCAAATCCTCTAATCAAAACGATAAATGTAGAAGTAGATCGTTGCCAGCATCAACTCCTTGATTGCCATCATTCCGCAACGTCTTCCCATATCCTTTATGCAAATCTCAAGCAGCAGGTTCTGTTTTCATAAAACAGAATGAGTATCAAATACTTATCGAAAACTGCCACAATTGCAATTTGGACTTAAACACTTATAACTTGTATATCACTATATACTTTCTGCATTGTCAACTTCTTTTGATATGGGTTCCACTTTGACATGACGCAGCCGAGACACAAACTCATAGAAAGTGATCAAATCCCTTCCCATGACATAGTCTCCAACATAATTCTTGAAGCTGGGGAGAAGCTAGCGTATCACCCCATCTATCGCGAAACCGTCATTGATCTCGTGGTTCCAAACAAGCACTAGATGATGATGTATCTCATGCATTATCCTCAGGTGTTGTTCCAAGCAAATGTTCTCTTCCATCTTGAGTGAAAGAAAACCATTCAGACATTCAAACCTTACAATTCTAACTTGTGCTGAAAATCTATTTTTCAGCTCACCAACAATCTCCATTGCAGTCAAGTTCTTGAATTGTCTACTTAGATCAGAATTCATGAAGGTGCACATCATCCACTTGACTTTCAAGTAGGTGGTTCAAAACCACTCCATGTACTCTTCATGGCTTGCAGAAATATTTGGGTTTATTTCCTATTGGTTCTTCTAACAAGTTAAGCAAGTCATTGGCATGTAGGACTTTCACACAAAAGCAGGTACCATTCGATAAAGTTTGACCCATCTAGACGCAGCACCTCGGCCATGAAAAGACGACCATAGTCGGCCATGATCTACAAGGATTTTTGCAAAGACATCTTAGGACTTTTGTTTATGATAATTTTAGTTCATCTTAATCAAAATTACTACATGAACTCCCACTAAACTCAACATCTCTCTGGTTGTTTAGTGACACACGATCCAAATCCACTACACCACAACCGATCATCACGTGAGATGATGTAGCTTCAATGGTGAACATCACCATGCTGATCATATCGTCCATATGACTCGTGTTTAACCTTTTGGTTCTTCTGTTCCGAGGCCATGTCTATACATGCTAGGCTCGTCAAGGAAACCATAGTATTTTCGCGTGTGTAAATCTGGCTTACACCCGTTGTATGTGGACGTTGAATCTATCACACCCGATCATCACGTGGTGTCTCAAAACGACGAACTTTTGCAACGGTGCATACTAGGGGAGAACACATCTTGATATTAACGAGAGAGATCACCTTATCATGCTACCGTCGCGATCACATCTAAGCATAACAATAAGGTGCATAAAAGGATTAACATCACATGCAATTCAAAAATTGTGATATGATATGGCCTTTCTTCTTGTGCCTTTGATCTCCATCTCCAAAGCACCGGCATGATCTCCATCACCGGCATGATCTCCATCATTGTGGCGCCATCACCATGGTTTCCCACCAACTATTGAAACTACAACTAATGCTACTCTTAGCAATAAAGTAAAGCAATTACATGGAGATTCAATGACACGCAGGTCACATAAAATAATAGACAACCATATGGCTCCTGCCGGTTGCCGTACTCATCGACATGCAAGTCGTGAAAGATTACAAACATGATCATTGCATACATTATCACAAATCACACGTCGGCCATATCACATCACAGACCCTGCAAAAACAAGTCAGACGTCCTCTACTTTGTTTATGCAATTTTTACGTGGCTTGGGTCAACGAGATATAACCGTTCTAATCTATGCAAAACCACAACGGTGATATAGTAGTTGCTTATTTACTCATCCTTTTGAAAGGCCTTCCATTGAAAATTGCATCTTCACTAGAGCAAGAGAAATAGACACCCGCCAGCCACTTATGCAATACAAGTTGCATGTCTATCGTGGAACCGGTCTCTCGTGCGCGGACGAGTAAGGTTGGTCCGGGCCGCTTCAATCTCACAATACAGCAAAGACGCAAAGTGCACGCGAGAAGGTAGCAACATAAAATATCAACGCCCACAACTCCTTGTGTTCTAATCGCACCAACATCTACGAATAGATCTAGGCTCTGATACCACTGAAGGGTTCGTCGCATAGAAAACAAAAAAAATATTCACTACAAGAAATGTCATTATCTGTGACACGGATTCTGTGACGTTCTGGTTAAAACGTCAGGGAATCATCAATTCTGTGACGTTCTTGCTTAGCCCGTGACAATTTTTTACTAGAACGTCACAGAATGAGCATCACAGATAGTCACATCTCTTGTAGTGATTCTACGAAACAAACGGAAGAAACCCCACGATCTAGATCTATTAGACGAAGGTAGCGAAGGTGAGATCCAATCTCTTACCCTTGAAGATCGAACAAACGCGTTTTGTCGGTGCAGGGGTTGGCTAGTCGATCCCCACAACTAGACTCGTCTAGTCGCGAGGAGATGTATTATCCTCGAGATCCAATCCGATGAAGCGCCGCAAGAGCAGCACCTCCGCGGTATCCACACGTACGGCTCGATGTAGACTCCACCTTCTTGATCCCACAAGCAAGGATGGAGTGGCTAGATAGATCTCAGCACCACGATGGTTGTGGTGGTGTTGATGATGGAGATCTCCACGAGCAGGGCTTCGCCAAGCCAAGCAAGAGGAGAGGGAGAGGAGAGAGGCGCAGCAGCCCCTAGTGCTAGGGGTGGTGCGGCTAGGTAGGTGGAGTGCGGCAGGGGGGCGGCGCTGGAGGGTGGAGGAGCAGGGGTGCGGCTAGCCCCTTGGCCCTCCTTTTATAGGAGGCCAAGGGGTGCGCCTCAAGCCTCCCCTTAGGGCCGGCGGCTGGGTGGTTTGGCCCCCAAGCCAGCCGCCCTAGGGTTAGGGTTTTGCCTGGCCCCCTTTGGGCCTTAGCCCTAGCCCGCATGGGCCTTTGTGGCCAGGTGGTGCGATTGGCCCATGAGGCCACTGCACCACCCCTTTTGCTCATGTGGGCCCGATACTCCTATGGGCCCCACTTCTAGACTCATCTAGAACCTTCTAGAATATTCCGATACCCTGCCGGAAAATTCCCGGACTTTCCGATGCCTCCGGAAACTACTTTCCTTATATGAATCTTATTCTTCGGACTCTTCCGGATCTCCTCGTGACGTCTAGGATCCCATCCGAGACTCCGAATCAATATTCATGCATACCATCAAATTATCTCATTGCTAACCCTAGCTACATCGGAGCCTTAAGTGTGTGACCCTACGGGTTCGAGAACATGCAGACATCATCCGATCAATAATCAATAGCGGGATCGGGATGCCCATATTGACTCCTACATATTCAACGAAGTTCCTTATCGATTGAACCACGATGCCGAAGATTCTTAATCTCGTATACGATTCCCTTTGTCTCACCGATATTTAACTTGCCCGAGATTCGATCGTCGATATCTCCATATCTAGTTTCATCTCGTTACCTGGCAAGTTCTCTTTACTCGTCCATAATATAGGATCTCCGTAATTAACACTTAATCACATGGTTGCAACCTTTCTGATGCTATATTACCGAGAGGGCCCAGAGATATCTTTTCCGTCACAAGGAAGGACAAATCTCACTCTTGATTCATGTCACCCAACAAATACCATCGGAGATACCTGAAAGCCACCTTTATAATCACCCAGTTACGAAATGACGTTTGATATCCACAAAGTATTCCTCCGGTAAACGGGAGTGACATAATCTCATGGTCTAAGGAAACTATACTTCGCATATCCTAAAAGCGTTGCCAATGAAACTGTGTGACACGATCAATTGCAACTCTTTATTATTTGGGTCTTATCCATCACATCATTACTCCTAATGATATGACTCCGTTATCAAGTGACTATAACAAGTCCATGGTTAGGAAACTCTAACCATCTCTTGACTAACGAACCAGTCTGGTAGAGGCTTACTAGGGACAACTGGTTGTTTATATTCCACACATGTATTATGTTTCCGGTTAATACAATTATAGCATGGAGAATAAACTATTATCATAAACATGAATATGTTAATAAACCATTTTATTATTGCCTATAGGGCATATTCCCAACAGTAGCCAACCTCTCCATTAATGGCAATGGCCGTTTGGCCCCCCGAGACCAGCCCCATGGTGCGGTGCACCCAACCGGGGTCGAAGCCCTTCTGCAGAAGCACCTCCCGAAGGAAGGGCCACTTCACACGGTCATAGGCTTTCTCAAAGTCCAATTTCAGGAAAACTCCCCTAAGTTTCTTGGACTTGACTTCGTGCACGATCTCTTGCAGGGAGAGTATTCCCTCATGAATATGGCGGCCCTTAATAAACACGGATTGAGTCCTACTAATCGTGCGGTAAGCGATAGGAGAGAGCCTTAACGTGTATGCTTTCGCGACGAACTAAAAAATGACATTAATTAAGGCTATTGGACGGAATTGTCTAATGTCCTCCGCACCGGGCACCTTGGGAATAAGGGTAAGAATCCCAAAGTTGAGTCTCGACAGATCTACTCTCCCAAGAGCAAATCCGTTAGTAATGGCCATGATAAATGGTTTTACAAGAGACCAGAAAGTCTTAAAGAACATCACTGGCAGCCCGTCCGGCCCTAGCGCCGTGTCCACCTTCATGCTTTTGAGGACCGCGTCCATCTCCTCTCCAGCGAAAGTAAGCATGAGATTGTGATTATCCTCCTGTGAGACCCGACCCTGCGTGTCCCAAAGGGAGTTAGAGAGAGAGAGGAGTCCCTGCTCACCCTCATCTCCTAGCAAGTCACGATAGAATCCGTACACGTGCTCCTAGATCGCCATTGGTTCCGCGATGATACCCAGATCCGAAACCAAACGGGTAATGGCACACTTCCTCCTTCTCCCATTGGCAATAGCGTGGAAGAAAGCCGTGTTGGCATCCCCTTTCAGAAGCCAGTTAACCCGGCTCCTTTGACGCCAGTACTCCTCCTCCATCTTCGAAATATGGGTGAGTTGATCTTCAAGATGATAACGGAGGGCCCAAACCTCATCATCTAGGTAAGAGGAGTCAGCCTATGCATCCAGACGCTTAATCTGGTCCAGGATATCCGCCTTAAGATCCCGGTCCGCTCTACCTATGTTGGCTCCCCAGCCCTTCAGGAATTGTCGGAGCCCCGCTAAGATCTTATTCCAAGCAGTGATGGGTCAACCGAGGCACCCTCCAAGTCCTCCAGCTGACGCCACCGATGAGTGACCAGGTCCACAAACTCTGGTCGCTCCAGCCACGCCTTTTCAAAGAAAAAACGAGGGTTGCGCTTTTTAAGTTCCTCCCCGGAACTGAGCACCAAAGTTGCATGGTCAGAGCCAATAATGGTCTCAGCCACCAGCGAGCAGAGAGGAAAAAGCATTGCCCAATCAGCCGACATCAGTACACGGTCCAAGACCGATCTAACTGGGTTGAGCTGCCTATTGGTCCAGGTGAATCTAGATCCGCCCCGACGAATCTCCAGGAGAGCAAGATTAGCAATGCAAGCATTAAATTTGTGAACCCGTGGCCAATTAATGTTGTCATTGTTCTTGTCCTCTGATCCCCGAATCAGGTTAAAATCACCTCCCACCACCAGGGGGAAGGGGCAAGCCAGAATGGCCAAAGACAGCTCATCTAGGAACTCATCCGTGCGTCGATGGTCCGCCGGACCGTAGACCACAAAACACGTCCAGTGTTTGGATGTGTCCAATTGTAGGACATCCTACCTGACAAAGAAGGAGCCACTACTCCAATGCTTTACCTAAAAAAAATCCTCATTGACTCCCAGTAGCATACCCCCAGAGTGCCCACAAGCAGGGGTATGGTGCCAAGCAAAGCGGCCTGCAGGGTCGATGCTACACAGCTCAGATGGAGTAAAAGAGGATTTAATCGTCTCCTAAAGACCTACAAAGTCTAGACGCTCTCGGGATATGAAATCCTTAATCTGGGTATGGCGTCCCGGTCGCCCGAACCCCCGGATGTTATAGAAACCGGCCCGCATTAAGCGCCGGTGTTTTCCTCCGTCCACGACGGGCTGCCAACTTGGGTTTAGCCATGCCCCTTCCATTGGCTTTGGGGGCGGCCGAAGGTGGAGCCGGGGAAGGAATCCCCGTCTCCAACCTAGGTACCTCCTCGGTGGCCCCAACCACCTCGTCGGCACCACCTGGGGCCGCGGTAGCCGCCTTGGCCACCTCCATGTCCCTACGAAAGACCGCCTCAACGATCGCAGCATGCGCTGCCTCTTTAGCCCCAATGAGCGACAATACCTCCGCCTCGCGACCCGTCTCAACCGCAAAAGCTAACCCCACGTCGTGAACAACCGAAGCAAGGTGGGACTTAGGGAGATCTTGCAAGACAGAAAAAGGGGAGGAGGACAAACCTGTCGGCTCGAGGTTCCGTGCCACAGCACGGCGTTGGGCCTTCTCCACCGACGGCATGGCGGCAGCCGGCCCATGAAGCCGTGCACTCTTGCGGGCGGGGCCCGACGGCACGGTCTTGGCACGCACCCGGCGAGAGCCCACCCCACCTACCTCAACCTCCCGCTCGGCCGCAGGAGGCTGCTGCGCCACGTCTCCCATCTCAGCGTCGGTCTCCACCTCCGCGTCGAGAGCTGGAGGAGAGTCACCGTCCGAGTCCAGGGAGCCCGAGGAGAGGAGAGAAGACTCCAGAAGGGGAGAGCTCGGTGGTGGGAGGACAGCCTCGGCCGCGGCCGCCGCTCGCATCTTCTCGAGCATCGAGAGAGACGGAGGCCACGACCCACCCTTCTTCAGGTTGGAGCCGTACTGGTCACCAACCAGCGGCTCCAAAACTTGCGCCACGCCACCAGCCTCGGTTGGCGCCGCCTCGGTCATATTCTGGTCGCCAGACGAGGCACCACCCGCCGTCTGGGAAGCATCAGCGCGAGCACGGGACCGCTCCTCCGCCCGAGCCCGATCCTTCTCACCCGCCAGCCTCCACTCCTCCTCCGTCAAGCTATCATCAGAGTCCTCCCCCGAGTTGTCGTCGTTGTTGTTCGGAGGGGGGTGATGCAGCCGAAGAGGAAGGACACGGTGGCTCCACCCGAATCCCCACGTTGAACCCCTCGTTCTTGTGGAAGAGCTGCGCCAACCCATTGAGCTTGGAGGGGTCCCTGCAGGCGATGCGCCTCCGCACCGGGAGACGGCCGGCCAACGAGCGTTCGTCCACCTCCAAGGTACGATCCAGCATGCGCATCCCCGCCATGAGATGAGAGGCACGACGCATGCGCTTGGGCAGGCCGGTGATGGACAACCAAGTCTCCTGCAGCACCGCGGCCGGAGCCGGGTCGGCGTCAGCGAGGCGGATGGAGGCCTCGATGTTGTGTAGGGGAAGGAACAATTTTCCACTCCGCGTGCTCATCTTGAGCAGATCACGCGAAGGGAACATCACCAAGAACTGCAGGGGTGCAACCATCCGCACCCGCCAGTCCCACGCCCCCTCGACCAGATGGCGGAGCTCGGCCTCCAGCGCATGGGTCGGCAGCCCTTCCCCCGCAAAGGAAATGATGGCCTCGTTGGTCTCCCCCTCCACGTCGTCGCCGTTATCCTCGAAGTCCAGGTAGAAGAACCCCTCCCCAGAGATGGCTTGCCCCATAAGGTGGAGGGAGGGGACAACGGCATTGTTGGTGCAGTCCGTCGTGTTGTGGCCGGCCTGCCCACAGCGAGCACAGAGCGGGTCGAATTTGCACGCCGCCTGGAAGTGACCAGTTTGGCCACACTTGAAGCACTCCATCGAGGAAGAGCTAGAGCCTCCCGAGCCGGAGACCGGCGTCGAGGAGGAAGCACGCGCAGGCGGCGGCTTCTGGGCAGACGGAGCCGTGCTCTTCCCGGTGTTCCGCGCGGGATCACGACCCCTACCGAGATCCGCCAAGGGAACGGGACCGACGGCCATCACCCCCACCTGGGCCGCCGCCAGCCGCTGCGCCTCCCGCTTCTGCTCCCGGAGGAGCAACCATTTCGGAGGAGCCGGTGGTGGCTTAGCGGCCGTGATCCCCGGGAGGCCAGAGTTCTCCCCCCGCCGACCCGCCCCGTTGCTGAGGAGCTTGGCGCGGGTTTCCGCCTCCAGGCGAGCGTCCGCCGTGGCCTGCCGATCATCCTGACGTCGCTTGCCGGGGTTGCTCCCGCCCGCGCCCGGAGCCGCGCCCGCACCCGCCGCCCGCTGTTGATCCATGCTCACCACGTGCGCAAAGGAGGACCAGAGAGGGAAAGGTGGAGGAGTGATGTGGATCTGCCTAGCAAACCGCCCGCGCCGCCGCACGTCGTCCTCAGAGGCAGGAAAACCTAGTGCGAGGTCACGCGTCCCCTTAGGGATCCACCACCATAAAACAGGCTTCGGGTTTGGGTCCGAAAATGGGCCCGCGATGGGCTGGGAGGCCGGCTGGCCCACCCGGGATCCCCCCAGATCCCCGCCGCCCGATTCGGAAGAGAAGGCCCACCAGCTGCTCCCCCCGACCTGGGCCGAGAGTTGGTCCACCTCCTCAAAGGGAACCAGAGCCGGCCCATCAGTGGGCACTGGGCACGGCCCAAGTAGGTGACGAGGCGAACCCTAGGTTCTGCCCCGTCTCCCTCGTCCTCGACGGCGGCGCCGTCGGCGCCGGCTGCACGGCGGAGGTGCCGGCCGCCACTTCCTCACCCGAGACAAAGGACAAAGCAGGGACAGGGGAGCGTACCTGAGTTGCAGGCAGACCGACGGAGGCCTGCTGCGTGTTGTGTCGCGGAGGCGGGCGCCACGATGGCCGCTGCGCCGGGGAAGAGCCACCGCCAGCACCCTGCCGGAACCGTGACCCCCGTCCCCCCGGGGCAAAGGCCCGCCGACCCGCGCGCGACGCGCGCCGGAGCTGCGCCGTCGCCAGGAAATCACCCAGAGTTGCCGACCGCCTGGGTGCGCCCTCCTGTTCCCCTTCCTCGCTGAACTTCACAATCCAATGCTAATTCTAATGGGATTACTTTACAAAGGGCATAAGAGATCGTTAAATACAAGGAGTTAGTTTATACAAGAATCATTTGTCTCATGCTAGAATCATTTGTCTCATGCTAGAATCATTTGTCTCATGCTATCGTGATTTGTGGTTTTCCCAAATACCACTGGAATTTAATTGCCTATTCTTTTCCATTGTCTTTATAGCATCTTCTAATGATCTTGATGGTAAAGCTAGAGATTGCTGTGATCTGAAGGGGTGTTTGGTTAGGCTTTGTCTTTGGCTTTTGGCTTTGGCTTATAAGCCGAAAAAGCAGCTAAATAGGTGCTTTTGGCTTTTGACTTATGTTTTACTATGGTATAAGTCAAAAGTCAAAAGCCAAAAGCACCTATTTAGGTGCTTTTTGGGCTTATAAGCCAAAGACAAAAACCAAAGCCAAAGCCTAACCAAACACCCTCGGGCCAACAACTTTTGGGGATACCATGTTCTGGTCACTAGTAGCTTCCGTAGCCTTTTATAACTACTTTCATGCATCGGTTCTTACCGTGCAAACTCTGCTCTTACTCATCTTTATCTAGCACGTATGGGGCGTGCATGAGCTGCTGGTGAATACTCTGCATGCTAATTTAGTGCATAACTCCAGATAGTGGCATAACAGAACCAATGAACACAATAAAACCATTTGAGTTAAGTGACGATTTACTTCAGGGAACTATGTTGTGCTTTTCTGAGGGTACAGGGGAACTATGCTGTGCTTTTTTTAGGGTATAGGGGAACTATGCTCTGCTTTCGATCCGCTGCCATTTGCCGATTCTGCCTATTTGACCCAGACACGCACCCTCTTTGCAGAATTATCTGAACAAGTGATGTTTGTGAGAAATGAATCCATGTAATGACCAAACCAGTAACCCTAACCAAGTCTTAAGAGTTTTATTGTGAATCACAGCTGGTTGCGTAATTAGAAATTGCGCCAAGCTGGAGCTCTATTTCTGGCAAATTGGGATTACATGTATCCTGAGATGCTGTCCAAAGAATTAGGTGAAAACGACAGAGCAAGTGAAGTGGATGTTGGAACTTATTCTTAAGGACCGAAGCTGAAACCTTCAAACTAGAGGACAATATCAAACCATGGGTTGCCTAAAACATCAACTCACTGTTTACATAAACATGTATGCATTGACTGTAGCGCCTGACTTGGTTTTTCTTCTTTACAGAGTATAAGCTGATGCCCAGAAGTGTGTGACCAAGTTGATATACTATTGATCTCCGGAAGGAATAGAGCTAGAGCGCCTGCATCATGTAACATATAAGGAAATAAAATTTATATGTTCCTATGCGGTTTCAAGTCACAAATGGGGACAAACTTACAGGATATCACACATTACAATAAAAAATGTGTAGGCGAAAGACGGCAAGTGTAAACTTATTCAATTTCAGATTTTTTTAATTCTGTTTTGTACATTCGAGAAGTCATAAATCTATATCCTGTAGTGTTCTAGAATATGTAAATTAATATATTTTTAGTGAAAAAACAGAATGGTAAAATAATAAGATAACTAGTTTGAAAAGGGGATAGTTCAGTTTTTAGTTTCACAAGCTAGACTGTTTCATATATTTATCCCTAGAAAAATTTAAATTTAATGCTTGTACTTAGAAACTTACGTCATAGAGCGTCTTCTTTTGTCACGCCATTCTTGCAGAAGCAGGAACAAAAGCCATGCAAAACCAATTGCTTGAAATACCAGTCCTGCACCCAAGAGTTCAAGCAAACTGCTAGACCCTGTGAAACACAATGTGTAACGGTTCGATCAGCATAATCCTTCATTATTTAGCTTTCCTCCATAGAGGGATGTCACTAGAATGTGCGTACCAATAACCTCGAGCAAAAGGCAAGAAAGGGTGCACAATCGTTTCATGATCCATATGAAAGTCGTGGAGTAGTGCAAATTATAGCTTTGCTGAATGTTTCATATTCCAGAATGTGATGCCTGAAGATTGTACAATGCTTTTCTTGGTTTAGTTTTTCTGCTTTCAGAAGTCCTGTGCGAGTAACGTCATATCCTGTTTCCTTAACTCACAGACACTTGAAGAATTGGTTTGTTTACTAAGTTTGCTCCTTTATTTCCAGTCATACATTTTGTACACACGACCCATATTATTTAAAAACGTCCGAAAAGTCTAATAACTTTTGGGCAGGATAAAGCGGGCTGAGAATGTTAAGAGGGGTCGTGGTAGACCAAACTTGACATGTGAGGAGTCCGTTAAGAGAGACCTGAAGGATTGGAACATCACCAAAGACCTAACCATTGACAGAGGTGCGTGGAAGTTAGCTATCCACGTGCCAGAACCATGACCTGGCTTCGAGATCTTATGGGTTTCAACTCTAGCCCACCCCAACTTGTTTGGGACTGAAAAGTTTCAGGTCATGTATGTGTGTATTATCTATGGCACGGTGTCAAATGCCGGTCGAATACACAATTTGCATGCCACTGATTAATAGAATCATGTAAATATATTTCAATAGCTAGCGTTTACCAAATTTCATGCCACAAATTATAATGTGTGAACGTGTGGTAGTACTCCGTGAACTTGCGGTTAATGGTGAGTGAAATGTGCCATCGGTCCATGAACTTGCGGTGAATGAACAGTTTAGTCCACGAATTCAGAAAATGCGCTTTATTCCAACGATGCGTTTCACTCTATAATAATAGTAGTACACATTTGAACGATTTAAATTCCAATAGCAAAACTAACTAAAATACCAATGACAAAACTAACTAAACTTCCTACTTGACTTTGCAAATAAGCTGATGAGCTGATCCTAAGATATTGAAATTAATCATTTGAATCTAGTGCACGACGCGATACAAATCAGTAGATGCAGTAAACCGAAACTTATTTCTTCCGGAAGAAAGATGGAAAAACTCACCGTAGAAGACAGAATTAGGGAAATCGGCGAGACGGAGACTGCAGTTGTCAGCGAAGACGACCACCTTCTTGCTGTAAGGGCACGCTCTCTCCGCCTCCCGGAAGGCGTCGGCGACGCAGGCGGCGCAGGACGAGGAGTCACGGTAGTAGCAGTCCGAGAAGGCTCGCACCCGGTTGGGCCAGTACCCTAGGCCACGGAGGGCTTGGAGGCTCTGGGAGGAGGCGGTCTCGGCGGGGAGGATCGCGGCCAGGCGGCGGAGGTTGGCTTCGTAGGTGCCGTTGGCCGCGTATACGCCACCGAAGCACTCGACATCGTTTCCCAACGAGAAGGTTAAAACCCCCGACCTCCGAAGCACTGCTGCGGCGGTGGCGAGACGTGAGACGGCGAGGACGACGACGGCCAGGAAGAGCGCGGAATGCTGCATAGTGGTTGACGAATGGTGATGACTGGCACTGCAGCGAGCGAGTGGGGAGAAGAACTGAAGAACTCGTGCAAAAAGGGAAAGCATGTGGAGAGGACGCAGGCACACCAGCGGCAGCGTTGACGACGACTTTGACTCCACAGCGGGGTTGCTTTTGGTGGCCTGGGAAGTTTCCTCGTGTTTATTTCAAGATAATAATAGAGGGATAAAGACGGGGGAAGGAACGGAGCAAGTGATATGGCTAGGCCTAGGCTTCACGCATCCATTGTCCCTAGTACTATTCAAGCTGCTGAAAATAAACGTCCCAAATCCGCTGGTGTCACCCGTCAAGAGAATCTCTATATATGGCTAAAAATCGAGAAAATATCAGGGTGTGTTTCCTTTCACCGTCTATTCTTCCATGTCCCCCGTCCCACATTAATTACATTCCTTTTTACATTAATGATATATCATCACCATAATTTCTATTGATTTTTTCAGAGTACCAATCAATTACGTAATTACATTCCTTTTTGAACCAACTTACCATAGTTTGCTTTTTTTTTCACACTATAATAACAATAATAAAACTCATCCCATAGAAAATATATAGGCCTCTTTGTTTGGGCTTATTTTGACTTTGGTTTATAAGCCGGAAACGCATCTAAATACGTGCTCTTCTGGCTTTTGGATTTTGGAAGTCAAAAGATTTGAATTGTAGTTTTTTAATTCCAAAAATCAAAAGCCAAACATCACCATTTAGATGGTTTTTTTTTTACATTTTTTAGATAAACAATATATATTAATATCGCGAAGATACCAATTACATCCAGCCTCTGCAACAACGCAAAACCCTCAAGTCCTGACGGATGCACACAACAAAAAAGGAAAAAAAAATAGTCCCACTACAGAGTTCCGGTCCTTGCAGCAACAGCACATCCACTACCAAAACAATACCTGAAGTCAAATACTCCAAAAGCGACGCATTTAAGAAGAAAACAGTGCACCAGCACCGTCTCCGTCCGATCATAAATCTTGGGTCTTCACCCTGTAGATAATCCTCGCTCTCAAAACAATGCCTTCAACAAGATCATTGCCAGGCACAATCAATTAAGGTCAGACCTTGGATTCACCTGTGTTGTCGCCCCCACTTGCATACCGCTGCTACGAATCCCAAAACTCCAAGCAAGTCCCTCATCGCACCAAGCCTGATCCTCAGGATAAATTGCATGAGTAGCAGGAAGGACTAATCCTCAAGTCCTCAAGTATAAATAGGAATTTAAATTCGCGTCCGTAAGAATTTAAAGGTGGATGTTGGGTTTATACATCCACTCCCCAACCAATTGAGTTATGCTCACTTCCTACACTATAAAACAAAAAAGGCAATATAAGCCCGAACAACCAGGCGCGTATACGGACGCGACAAGCTGATCAGCGGAGACGCGGACGCAGAGTAGCCTTACCCATAGTAACACACGGAAAATTGTCTAGTACAGAAAAAAAAACTGCATCGGTTGATGTTAGCTTCCTACGAAGCTGTAGCGCTGCCTATTAGGAAAGCAACAGGAAACAAACTTAGATATAGATTAGGATTCAGAATGCATCTTGTAATCTCATTAGGGTTTATTTCTCTCCCAAATTTTGTTTTTTAACAAGTTTGTAACCTTTATTAATCACTCAATAAGGGTTACCTCTTCCACAAGTTGTGGACAGAGAAACAAAGGAGGATCATCGACACAAAAATTACAATCATCTAAGGAGCTTGCGATCAGATCAGCCGTCCTATTCGCTTCTCTCGGACAGTGAGCTAAACATGTCGAATCGAACCCTGCCATGATCATCCGACATTCATCTAAACAGACCATCCCTGCTGTCCTGAAGTTCCTTGGATCCGCCATTGCCTGACTAAATATACTTCATGAGGGTCGGATCAATATCAATAATAAAATTATACTATCTACTTCCTATGTCTCAGTAATTGTTGCAAAAACGGATGTATCTAGCACTAAAATATGTCTAGATACATTTGTTTCAGCGAAAATTAATATGGGACGAAGGGAGTACATAGTATGAGAAAGATAACCCTCACGATGCTGATCCTACATTTCATCACCACTTCCGCAGCACGTTGTCCAAGAGAGATTAATCTCCGCTCCTTAAGGGTGCGGCAACTGGTCTCGATCAAAAATCGGATCGGTTTCTCACGCCTACCTCTCACCTGAAAAGAGTACCCAAACAAAGGTTGATGCTAGACAGAGTGTTTGAAGAATGCACAGAACCGGAAGCGCCCCTTGTTTCAAAGAGAGATTATTAAATTAGATCAATTTTGAAATTCTCAATTTCTGTTAGATCGAATTAGCTAAATAAATTCCTAATCCATGACCCTCAACTTTTAGGTGAAAATCGGTGTAAAATTCGAGCTCAAGGTTGCGCTACTTCCACTCCAGCGTGCAGCCGTCATCAACTATTGCTGATATGATCGGAATGTGTGAGTAGTCCACTCGGGCTATGGGTTGTGGTCAAACCTCGTAGCTATGTGCAATCTAACAATTGGGATATTAGTTTAAAGAGTTCTATATGATAAATATATATGTCGCTTGTCGAAACCTCGCTCCTAGGACTTGTCAGATACCCAAGACCCCGAAGAGTAATCAAGGTTGCGATAAGAGCAGGGAAAAGTGGAAGGTTATGCGAGAAACCCAGGGAGAGTAAGGGAAGTATGATAGCCAGAAGTGATACTCTGGAGAACAACAATGATGTCACCAAACTTAATGCTTTTGTATGTTAAATCTTAATAATCGAGACAGCCCGCAAGATCGAATAGAGCCGGAGTGGATAAATGTATCCATTTGTGCTCGTCATGCACGACGCAATGGTGAGTTACGGCACATTGGTCATATATATCTTTGTTATCGTATGAATTGTTTGTAACTAACAAAGTTATATTTTATCTTATCTATCCCACACATAAATGCACTGCTGCATGCTGCATGCTGCAGGTGAAACCTTAAGCCCTGGCCAATTTTAATCCATTAATACAAATCCTCTTTAGAACAAGTTTGGTCCGGTAAACAAAATTTACTTGAGCTTTCTAGGAAAAGCTGCATACTATATCTGAAATCCGGGTCGACGGTATCAGTGCTAAATTATCGTGCGAAAGCCTTGCTAGACGGTGTCGGTGCCGGTATTGCGGGCTCTCAGAGCGTCGTTTCCCTCCCTTGAGGCGTCATCGTGGTTTTTCCCTCCTCCATATATTGCCTCCGGGTGCAAACTTTGGTCCGGTCTGCCGGACCAGACGGTGGCAACAACTCGACATTGTTCCCTTCCTAGAGGTGCACCTAGCATCCTTGGTTATCTTCAGCTATTCGTCATGGTTCTCTTGGTGTCTTCGTGGCGATCGTGGTGTTCCCCTCGATGTGGTGTGGCTTGCGGCGGTGGTCGAACTCAGAAGTCCTCCTTTAGTCGTGGCATGGTTTCTAGTTGCTATTTGTGCTCAGTGTGAGCTATCTATTGTCCGATGATGCGACGTCCTTCGAGCCCGGGAGAGGGGGCCGAGGGCCCTCTTCGATGACGGACGGATGGTAGAGCGATGATGAATGCCCCTTTTGAGATTCACGAGGGCCTCCTCTCCCGACGTATTGCAATTTCCACTGCTTAGCTCAAAGCGTTCGATGGATGAAGAATTCAGCGTCTACATACTGACTGCCCTTCATTTTCTTTTCATCTTGTCTACGTACATCCACACATGTTCTTTGTTAGCTTCTCTTCTTAGCACCGTTGTGTGTGTTTATCTTGTAAGCTGGTAAACCCAATGTCTGTTTTGTACTGTTGGCCATTAGGAGCATTGTTATTGTAAATGTTGGGCTAAACCCTTTTATCTAAAAAATATATTCTCCGGCATGCACCTATACCGTCATGGACACCTGTTCCTTTCAAGAGTCAAGAGCCAATCAAGCGACTCCCTAGCATCTTGTCTAAATATTGTACTCCATCCGATTCATAGAAAGTGTCGCCTACTTATTATAAAGTTTATACTAATTTAATATAAAATAAACGATATTTTTTATGGATGGGAGGAAGTACTATTTTTCCTTTTCTACTTTTTTGTTCATCAAAGCACCACCAGCTGTATAGCTCTTAGTACCATTTTAGTACTCGTGCACTACTCAATTGTCTAAAATCTGTACAAGACACCATGACACGCGATGCATGTCAGTATGAAACAGTACAACCAGAACTCCAGAAGCATCTGAAACCCAAACAATCCACGCACACACACCTCGTTCGATCACGAAGAGGAGAGAAACACTGGTTTAATGATCACGATTGCTCGGTGCGGTTGCTACCGCCCTTCTTCGATGGTGCTGATGGTCATATCGTTGGTGCTGCACGATCCGACGGTGAAGTGCGTCGACGACCGTGTACGCTCCCTTGACCCTCCCACGCCGTCTTCTTCGTCGTCGCTGGTGACCCTGAGGTGGAAATGCGGCGGCTGTTTCGGGTCCGACAGCGGCACCTCGTCGTTGCCCAGCATCGCCGTCGCCTCCGTCATCGTCGGCCGGTCATTGGCGTTGTCTTGCACACACAGCAGCGCCACCTTGATGCACCGTGTTATGCTCGTCACCTCGTTGCAGTCCCCCAGCGTCGTGTCCACCAGCACGAACGCTCTCCCTTCCTTCCACAGTTGCCATGCCTGTCAGTGAAAGAGGACTGATCACCCCTCTTATTTGTCATCTTTTAATAAAAAATAAAAAGCCTTCTCTCAGAGTTCAAGGTCAATGAAAGCCGGATTCAAAATGATTGACGGGTAGTATGTTGCTAATCTATTTTTTATTTTTTGAAACAAGGCAAAAGGCTTGCCATTTTTATTAATTAAGGAGAAAGTTTTTTAGAAGTCTTACATGCCGTGGTCAAGAGCCACGGCAAAGCAATATCAATTACTCTCACGGCATTACATTACTAATCGCGTTTGCACCGGCGTGGCACCACATCGCGGCCTCATCTTTGATCTTGGACACTAACATATGCACGTTGGAGGCGCTAATCTATTATATGTAAACGCTAGAAGCGAGAAAATTGAGCTACGGATAAGCCACGCTGATCATTTTGTATTTATCTTAGGAGTCAGAAGAACTACAACTTAAAGAAATGTGTAACGGTTGTACGAAGCGTGCAGGCATGTTCTTGTTAAATTTTGCCGTTGGTAGTGTTAACAGAAACTTACGTGGCCGAGAAGATTGACGAAGTCCCCGTAGTGTTGGCCGCGGCCGCTGTTCCTTTTGCCGCTCACTATCTCGAGCAACAACACGCCAAAGCTGAACACGTCGGACTTGACCGAGAAGATGCCCTCGGAAGCATACTCAGGCGCCATATAACCACTGTAGTGCATCACAAAGCATGGAGCTTTAGTAGACCATCGACAAGCTGCAAAATTTTATCACAAAATTAAGAAGAAAAGTTGCATAATGTTTCTCTTACTAGGTTCCGACGACCCTGTTGGTGTTGGCCTCCGTCATGTTTGAGCCGAAGATCCTGGCCATGCCGAAGTCCGAGATCTTGGGGTTGAGATCTTTGTCCAGCAATATGTTGCTGGCCTTCATGTCACGGTGAATGATGCGCACCCGGGAGTGCTTGTGCAGGTACAGGAGCCCCTGCGCGATCCCTTCGATGATGTGCCGTCGTTTTTTCCAGTCCAGCAGCGGGCCTCGCTCTTGGTCTACATTGCAACATGGTAGTAGTATAAGTTTAAGTACAACATTCACGGCAAGGCCAAAACATACATTTCTCGGTCTTTCGCAAGTTCACCAATGGACTACTAGTAGAGTAACTTACCAAAGATGAAGAAGTCCAGGCTCCTGTTGGGCATGTACTCGTACACGAGCATCTTCTCTTCCTCCTGCACGCAGCAGCCCAGGAGCTTGACGAGGTTCGTGTGCTGCAGCTTGGCGATGAGCTGGATCTCATTCTTGAACTCAATGAGCCCCTGCCCGGACTGCGCCGCGAGCCGCTTCACCGCAACCTCGGTTCCGTCAGGCAACACGCCCTGAAGAAACAGGGAAAACAAAAGAGGACGGTAATGCAGAGATCAGCGTTTGATCGATCACATTTTGTATCTTTAGACAGTAAATGGTGTATTGCTTGCCTTGTAAACCGGTCCGAAGCCGCCTCTTCCGAGCCTGTTGTCTTCGGAGAAGTTGTCCGTGGCAGCAGCCAGTTCGCGGAAATCGTACAACGTGAACTCTGAGCTGCTCTCTTCGATCTTCCAGAGCTTCAGGGCCTCCTCTGTTTTCGAGCTGCTCCTGGAATGTGCCTGTTCCAATTTCGTCTTCCCTGAATTGGAGATTTGCAGGTAATTAGACTACTTCCGACGAGTCAATGGTGTCGAGGAAAAATACTGAATTTTTCTTGCAGATTGCTGTTGTCGCCTTACCTGTTCCTTTTTTTAGTCGTCTGATCAGTAGAAGGCAGCCTACCAGCATTAAACAGAACACCGCAATTGACACGCAGAGGACGATTATTAAGGTCTTTCTATGCTTGCTTCCTGCATGATACAGAAGAAAATACAGTATTACTAACACACCTGAAATAGTTCAACAAATTAACCACCACCAGTAGATATACACTGTACACTCTCCCTTACGGGCGGGCCTTACCATTGCTACCTGTTGGTGAAGATGAGCTACCGAAACCGATCCTGACGTCGGCCGAGCCGTCATAGAACTGGTAGCCCTCGTACCGGATGTTGCACCGGACGCCGAGGATGCGTCCGCCCTCGCGGCCGTCGTACCACTGGCGGGTCAGCTCCTGGAGGCCCTGGAAGCAGTGCCAGCACTGCCCCGGGGGAGAGGTCCGGCGTGCACTGCGCCAGGCCGTACACCGTCGGCAGCTGCGCGTTGATGTACATGGCGGCGCTGGCGAACCGTCGCTCCGTGGAGTTGTACGCGCCGTACATGGCCATCTCGCCGAACAGGGTGCCTACCAGGGACAGGAAGAAGCTCCGGGACGTGGCGTTCCGGCTGTCCCACGCCGCGTACGTCGACCCATTCGAGTCCATGGCGTTGATCAACGGGCTGTTGTCGTCCGGCCGCGCGAGGAAGTCATCGCCGGAGTAGCGGAGGGTGCAGAGGTCGTGGTAGAACGTGGCGTCCCTGTCGCCGGCGCAGAGCGCGTGTAGCTGCCGGAACGCGTCGTTGAGGCAGCCGGAGCACGTTTCGGCTTTCGTGATGTCGCCGCGGCAGAGCGCGAGCCCGAAGACTTTCTCTGGGGCGTCACCGATGGCCACCGAGGCGTAGAGCGACGGAGAGGTGGATGCGTCGACGGGAAGCGCCGTGGTGAGGCGGGCCAGGTTGGCTCCGAAGGCGTCGCTCGCCGTGTAGTTTCCGGTGGTGCCATTGCACGAGTACTCCGAGTAGGCGGCCGCGCCGGCGAGCGGCCTGGTTAGGAACTGGAGGAGGAGCAGGCACGGCAGAACGACAACCATGCCGGCCGGCTTTTTTCAGTGTGAAACAAGAGAAGATTGACGCTTCTACATGGTTCTCGTTGTAGTTCTAAAATGTAAAATATGTTGGCAAAGTCAATGGCTAAGAGATGGTGGTTGGTTGCTGTTATTTCTTCTCTCACATTTCCTGATGAGGTGTTCGCTTAGTCAAATGGACATGTTGACAACATTGCCAGCAAAGGAAACTTCTCTTCATTAGTGTGCCAACAAAAGGAATATTGGTCAGGACTCAAGAATTTGATCTCGTCGGACAATTACACAATTACAAAATTAAGCAGAGCTAACATACCTGACGAGAAGTCATTTTAACCCTGCACGTGTGAATACCAAAAACGACCACAGCGCCCTGGAACAACCATGGTGAACGGAAATGCAAAATCTTCCTCTCCCGGTCTCCGTCTCAGCGTCAATTATTCGTGATGCCGGCTGATGTTCCCAAAATACAGTCGAACTGTTACTGTCCAGTGACGACTGACGACAGTCGAACTGTTACTGTCCAGTGACGACTGACGATGGCTTGGACGGATCCATCACACCAATTATATCTACCAGAATGACTTTTCACAGATGACTTTGAGGCTGTTACTGCTGGCTGGCTATTTTCAAAACGTGCTTCCTTGTTTCTAATTCGTGTTTGGAGGAAAATCAATTAACTCCACCGAAAAGAGATGAGCCGATGTATGTCATTCTTGGCTTTTGACCAATCCTTTCAGTTCTCAACTTCTCAGAAACCACATGTCAGTATGTCAGCTTCCTCTTGCTAGATACATGTATCCAATACTGAACACCCACAAGTACTGAAGATTTTCCCGGGCCTATAATCCAAAGAGAACAGCACTAGCTGTATCCACAGCTGATCTATCACCAAGCCATGCAAAGTAGAAAGCTAGGCTTATTGCTAGATACATGTATCAAACGAGCAATTTTCGGTACCTTGAGGTACCAGGTACCTCCTGGCCAAAATTTGGTACCTCCCCCGGATCTACAGTTGTGATATGTCTCTCTCTTCGGTAATTCCCGATGACCAGATAATACCAGTAGGTAAATTTTTCA
>QRDG01000501.1:1160861-1215310 GCA_012064385.1 Puccinellia tenuiflora | reverse complement strand
AATATCCGGGCCCCAGAAGTTCCGGTCATGATGGGCCAGAAGTTCCGGTCCTGATGAAACTAGGCGGATGTTCCAAGTGTCGAAACCGACAATTAAACCAACAGTTTTCAAATCGCGACTACAGGAGAAAGGGCGAACCCAAGTCAAGGACTTCTACATGTAAAGACCTCCTAAATCGTTAAACGAAAATCGATTTCGTCCTAGATGAGAAAAAGTGGCATTACCGGTGTCGATGGAGGAAGTTGATTGGATGAGAAGGATCCCCTTGGCGTGGGGATGCGGATCCGGCACGGAACTGGAGATATCCGGGGCGGTGGAGCCCCGGTGGAGTCCGACGGCGAGGAGCTCTCAGGTGGAGAGAGAAACTAGGGGGTGCGGGGGTCGAAGAACTGCTTTGGAAGAGGAAGTCCACCCTGTAGCCCCTTATGCTATGCCCGAAAACTTAGACCGGAAGTTCCGGCCTGGGCGGGCGGAAGTTCTGGTCCCCAAAAATTCTGGCCCCTAGGGGCGGAAATTTCGGCCTGCCTCCATCAGAGATTCCATAGAAAGAAAAGAACAAATAAAAGGACATGAGCAGGATAAGCATGGTTTTAAGGAGAGGGCGGCTTAGGTGAAGAACTCAAACTGTCATAAGATGGTACTACACTCACAATTGCAAGAAGCAATGGCAAATGCCAATTGTGAGTGTTTTTTATAAGGCGTACATATTGATATATATAGGTCTAGAAGAACCAAATGAACACCAAATAAGAAGCAACTCCTCACATGAGGAGGTCGGTGGCCGAAGCCACCATGTACCGGCCCGGTCCGCGTGACTCAAATCGAGGTCGGGCACGAGCATTAGCCAGCTATACTACCACCTAGTAGCTAGCAATGATCGTACATGGATCGGACAAAAATTATCGTCCGCATAGCAACGCGGATACAATAAATGGTCGCAATAGTATTTAAAACTTGGGTCTGGTCTAATTTAGTCTGCTATCTGATGCATCTAATATGCATACATGAACTTTGCACTATAACTTATATTCCAATCATATTTGCACCATATAAGGGGTATATTACTGTTATTTAATGATTTTGATAATTAAATGATTTCCCCTTTTTATGGAATTAATCCTGCGCAGGCAGAAAACCCCTATTTCTTTCTTTATTTGTTTCAGGACCTTAACGACGTCATAATGAGCTATAAAGGGGGTCATTATTTTGGAAGGGAAGACCATGTTGTGATTATATTGCAAAGTTCATGTTAGTTTTATCACTTTCATACTCGAGGACGAGCATGAGTTAAGCTTGGGGATGTTGATGCATATAAAATGCATACATGAACTTTGCACTATAATAGTTATATTCCAATCATATTTGCATCGTATAAGGGGTATATTACTGTTATTTAATGATTTTTGATAATTTATAATGATTTCCCCTTTTTATGGAATTAATCCTGCGCAGGCAGAAAACCCCTATTTCTTTCTTTATTTGTTTCAGGACCTTAACGACGTCATAATGAGCTATAAATTTAGGGGGGTCATTATTTTGGAAGGAGAAGATTTAGGAGTGAAAGAAGTCAACGAACGGAGGCCGGAGGACCAAAAGAGGGGCTCCCATGCGGCTATAGTACCAGGCCGTGTGGGCCCACTCAAATCAGCCCTCGTGGCCCTGTTTGCATCGATCCTTCGCCCAGAAGCATCCTCGTGACCTAAAAACGCCTATATAAGAGGTCCCCCGACATTTTTCCAGAGGAGAGCCGCCACACGAGAGAAACCAGAAACAGATATCAGGAGGCTGCAGATCGGAGGGGGGGCGGAACTCCGGCGGAGCCCTGCCGGAGAGGTCTCCTTCTTCTCCATCGACATCTCCACCGTCTTCACGATGAAGAGGGAGTAGTCCACCTCTGGACTATGGGTTTGTGACAGTAGCATATGTATCTCCTCTCTCTTGAGTTTCATTAGTTAGCACCGTATGAGCTGCTGAACATGATTACGGACACCGTTGTATTACCTTTGTGATGGATCTTTCTATGAGTTAATATATGTTGAGATTGCAATGTTTATTTCAGTTATGAAAGTAGATGCATATTATGTACCCCGTTCTTATATCCTTGTTATGATCAAGCATGTTTATGAGAGCGTGTGTGGGGGAACGTGTGCATTAGTTGCTGTAACGGGGGTGGTGAAGTGATAAGCTGACAACTTGAATATCATGATCCATTGGGTGTTTACCTTACTTTGTTGCCTCACTAGGATAAACCAAAATACCATGTTGAAGGGTAGAAGGAGTGACATGCCTCTACCTAAGACTAGATCCATCATGTGTTTATTTTAACTTCATGTCATTAATCTTAAAGCTATACTCTGATGCTATCTTAATTACTAAGGTGCATGATTTAGTTCACATCTTGGTGGAGTATAAGTGAGACTAATAATCAAAAGGTCTCTATGTTAGGACGTGATGCCCATATAATTAGTAACATGTCAATGAACTTGTTTGCAATCTCATATGTTAAATCTATGTCTACTTGTTTGCCACACTATATTAAAGAGAGAGTGCATGTGTGAAACCATGAACCCCGGTCCATTTTTAATCATAAGAAACACTTTTCCAACCACTTTCAAGCATCTTTTACATTCAGCCATTTTAAAATCAGAAAATACAAAAACACTTTTATTCATTGCATTCACACATAAAACCCCTAAAAATACTATCCATCATCATTACTACCATCCATGCATATTTATCATCATCATTGCATATTTCTTTATTGTTTTGCATCATTTATTATCTTATTATCATTCTCACACCTTGTGCTTGACAACCACTTGGTGAGGTTGAGGGCACAAAGCAATTTACTTGTTTGCAGGAAATCTAGAGAAGGACAAGGAGATAAATCCCACACTACTGATTCCCCGAGAGTTCGATATTAAACCCTTGAGTCACCTTCTTGGGAAAAAACTTCCACTACTACATACTCTGCACTTGGAGGCTCAACCTAACCCTTATATTATCTTCCTTTCAGGGTATCAAGAGTGCTTGTTGGCATAGTTGAAGGGGAGGGGAACGCACTAAGGATACATAAGAAGACTCTCCCCATCAACTCCGACATCACTATCTTTGAACGGATCTTCAAACTTAGGGACATGTTTGGGTACCAAAAACATCCGAACAACATCTGCGACAGACTGGTCTCACATGTCATACAAAAGAATGACAGTTTCTTCCGATTGAAAGATTTCCTGGGTGGCATAATTGGTTGATAGTTTGGCTAAAGGGTCATTTTTGTCAAAAGATACCTCGTCCCAAGGTCAAGAGTGATTGTGGTGGAAGCTCTAAAGAGGTCCAAGTCCGTGGAATCGTACACGAGCTCTGAATCCGGTCAGGGTTGATCCGAATCTTGCATTGGAACCACAACCATTATAAACGCAAAGCGACCAACTCCTGATGGATGATTGTGAGGCTGGTCACAATGGTAGTAAGTTAGGTAGTAACATCACACATCTCAGTACAATTTTGCTTATGTGGCATGTAGTTAATGAGGAGAGAAGTTTTGGAGTAACTTATCTAGTTACTGTAACATCACACTTATCAAGACAAAATGAGTCCATAGCCTAATAAATATGACACCACATATATGTTACTCCCCACTGTGGAGATAGCAACATAGGCTAGTAACATCAACATGTTACTGTCTATGTTACTATGCATTATGAGCAGCCTGAGCGTGGGCGTGTGATGCATCTAAAATGCATACATGAACTTTGCACTATAATTGTTATATTCCAATCATATTTGCATCATATAAGGGTTATATTACTGTTATTTAATGATTTTTGATAATATATAATGATTTACCCTTTTTATGGAATTAATCCTGCGCAGGCAGAAATCCCCTTTTTCTTTCTTTAATTGTTTCAGGACCTTAACGACGTCATAATGAGCTATAAATTTAGGGGGGTCATTATTTTGGAAGGACAAGATTATGGAGCTCAACGAACGGAAGCCTGGAGGTCAAATGGGAGGGCCCCATGCGTCCCCTGTACCTGGCCGCGTGGGACCACCCCAATCACGCCTCGTGGCCCCAATTGCATCGATCCTTCGCCCCTAAGCATCCTCATGACCTAAAAACGACTATATAAGAGGTCCCCCGACGTTTTTCCAGAGGAGAGCCGCCACACGAGAGAAACCAGAAAATAGAGATCAGGAGGCTGAAGATCGGAGGGGGAAAACTCCGGCGGAGCACTGCCGGAGAGGCCTCCACCTTCTCCATCGACATCTCCACCGTCTCCATGATGAAGAGGGAGTAGTCCACCGTTGGACTATGGGTTTGTGGCAGTAGCATATGTATCTCTCTCTCTCTTGAGCTTCATTAGTAGCACTGTATGAGCTGCCCTACATGATTATGGTCACCGTTGTATTGCCATTGTGGTGGATCTTTCTATGAGTTAATATATGTTGAGATTGCAATGTTTGTTTCAGTTATGAAAGTAGATGCATATTATGTACCCCGTTCTTATATCCTTGTTATGATCAAGCATGTTTATGAGAGCGTGTGTGGGGGAACGTGTGCATTAGTTGGAGTAACGGGGGTGGTAAAGTGATAAGTTGACAGCTTGATATATCACGATCCATTGGGTGTTTACCTTACTTTGTTGCCTCACTAGGGATAAACCAAAATACCATGTTGAAGGGTAGGAGGAGTGACATGCCTCTACCTAAGACTAGATCCATCATGTGTTTATTTTAACTTCATGTCATTGATCTTAAAGCTATACTCTGATGTTATCTTAATTACTAAGGTGCATGATTTATTTCTCATCTTGGTGGACTATAAGTGAGACTCATAATCTTTATGTTAGGACGTGATGCCCATATAATTAGTAACATGAAAGAACTTGTTTGCAATCTCATATGTTAAGTTTATGTCTACTTGTTTGCCACACTATATTAAAGAGAGAGTGCATGTGTGAACCATGAACCCCAGTCCATTTTTAATCATAAGAAACACTTTTCCAACCATATTCAAGCATCTTTTACATTCAGCCATTTTTAAATCAGAAAATACAAAAACACTTTTACTTCTTGCATTCACATATAAAAACCCCAAAAATACCATCAATCATCATTGCTATCATCCTTGCATTATTATTCATCATCATTGCATTTTTATTTTGTTTTGCATTCATTATTATCTTAATAACATTCTCACACCTTGTGCTTGACAACCACTTGGTGAGGTTGAGGGAACAAAGCAATTTATTTGTTTGCAGGAAATCTAGAGATGGACAAGAAGATAAAACCCACACTACTGATTCCCCGAGAGTTCGATATTAAACCCTCGAGTCACCTTCTTGGGGAAAAAATACTTCCACTCCTACATACTCTGCACTTGGAGGCTCAACCTATCCCTTATATATCATTTTCCTTTCAGGGTATCAAGAGTATTTGTTGGCGTAGTTGAGGGAGAAGAACACTCTCATCAATCCCGTCATCAAGTCAATTTTCTGGCGTCGTTGTCGGGGAATCATAGCTGGAAGGGTTTGTCCAAGGATATCACAACATAGTAAACTTCATCACCAAACTTGTGCTAACACCTAAGCTTGGGGAGGTTGCACACGTGAGCATCATCTTGTCCATCTTTACCTTCAAGCAAATTATCTTCTTTTGTTTTTGTCTTGCATATCATTTTTTTAGATTTTAGTTTGCACATTTTATTTTCAGTTTTGCATTAAAAATTAAAAACACATAAAAAATTGCATAATGGAAAAGAGAACCTTTTGGCCTTTTAGTGTTAAGAATTTTCCTCAAGATATGAATGTCCCCATTGAAGAAACTGAGGTAGATCCTAAGGTAATGAAATCAATCTATGAAAACCGTTTCTATGGAAAACCTAAGGAAGATCCTTTAGCTCACCTTAAGAAATTTGATGAAAGATGCAACATGCTAAAACTGAACCATCCTAATGTTAGACTTAATCTTTTTCCTTATTCTTTAGGGGGAAAGCATTAGATTGGATATTGAGATGGCCACCTGGTAACTTTAGCATTTGGTTTAATTTGAAAGCTGCCTTTATTGAAAGATTTTGTCCCATTGAAATGATTTGCAACATTAAATATATGGTTATCAAGTTTAAACAAGAGGAAGATGAACCTTTGGTAAAAACATGGGAAAGATTTAGAAGCATAGGCTTTGGAATGTGAAACCTCTAGAGTCTTTTTGGATAAGGAATGTGAAGGTTCTTTCATGAATATGTCTGCTTCTAATACTTATTATTTACTTGATGGCTTGCTTTTGGAAGCAAAAATTAAAGAAAGTTTGGATAAAGCTCAAGTACTTGAAGAAGTTTTTGATGACCGTTATGAAATATTTGATCTTTATGATAGGAAAGTAAAAGTTGAAGAAGTTAAGATGCTAAGTGAAGTTAAAGATCCCTTGATTGATTTAGAGAAAAGTAGCTTGCATGAATTAATATCTATCTTACAAAAATTTGCAAGTGATCCTTCTATTGATGTTAACAAATCTGGTTTTGGTTCCTATATTGCTAATCATGTCTTGAAAGAGAAAGTTGCTAGATACAATCAAGAAGCTATGATACCACCTAAGCTTGGGGATGTATGGATCCCCAAGGTGCTAGTAACTATTGGAAAAGAAACACATGCTATACTTGATCTAGGATCTAGTGTCTCAGTTTTATCTAAAGAACTATATGAATCACTTGAGTTATAGAATCTTCAAAAATGCTCTATTGGACTTGCACTTGTTGATAATACCATTAAACATGCTATAGGTAAAGTAAGTGATGTTATGGTAGAGTTACATATGACTTTTGTGCCTGTGGATTTTCTAATCATGGATATGGAGAATAAAACCTCTAGTCCTATTATTCTTGGAAGACCTTTTCTTCGTACCACAGGGGCTATCATTGATTCAAAGGAAGGGAATGTGAAGTTTCAGTTTCCACACAAGAAATTCATGGAACACTTCCCAAGGATGAAGGGCACAACTTTTAAGCTCCCTCATGAGCTTCATCTTCGATAAAACATCAAGTAAGTAAGCCTAGCTATATGGCTATAAAGAAAGCGCTTTACGGGAGGCAACCCGGTTGTTTTTATTTAGATTTTCTTTGTGTCCTATTGCTGTAACAAGAGATTGTCTTTTTAGTTTAGTTTCTGGAATTTTTAATAAAGTGCCTAGTTTTACCCATTTTGGTTTGAAAAGGTTGCTATTTCTATTCGGGATTTTATTCCTGCACGGAGTCTGTGCACGGTTTGATTTTTAATTCTTATTCTGTAACTCCGAATGAGCTGAGATTTGTACTGTAACTGCAACTTTTCATCCTCTGTACGTCTGAATTTTTTAAGATTTTTTCGACAAGTTTAAGTAGGACAGAAAAATACGTTTTGCTGCTGCTGTTTTTCTGGACAGATTCTGTCCCATATTGTTTTATGCGTAGTTTGAACTTTTGAGTTGATCCAATTATTTATGAGTAGGCATACAACATTATACACTCTCTGGTCATTCATATGAAAATTTAATCCATGGATTATATGCAGCAAGAAAACTTGTTTATTTATCTACTAATGTCACCCCACAGAAAAGATGGGAGAAATTGTGTTTTGAAGTTTTTTCACAGGGATTGGTGGAGATGCACCAAGAGCTATCCAAGTATGGTGAAAGCCATAAGCTTGGGGATGTGAACATCCCCACTGGACCAAAACACTCTCGGTTTGTACACGTCTAACTTCTGTTTTTCTATCGATGCACTTTATCGCATAAACTTGGAGCGTCTTTTGTTTAGTTTTGCTTTGATTTTTATTTTGTGAGACCACCACACTATCTTTTATATATGGATATGCTACTGGAAATTTGGGTTGAAATATCTTGCATGCTTTTATTGAATTTGGAAAAGGGATGTCTAAGTTGATTTTTAATGACACATATAGTTGCATGATTCATGAGCTTCTTTATGAGTAATAATTTGCAAATGCTTATCATGAGCTATCTTTTATTCATGTTTTGATGATGTATGTTATTTCACTTTGTTTGACATGAATTAGTTGGTTCTATGGACACTCGTGCATGCATCTAAATGGTCTTCTATCTCCCTTTTGCTAGCCCAAAAATTTCAACAAGTAAAAACTTGTTTCCAATACCTTCAACCCAAGTTTTTTCCAGTGAGTCCACCATATCTACCTATTAGCTTTATGCTATCCAAGTATGTTTATCATGATATTTGTGTTATCTATACCTCTAAATGAAAATGATGATGTTATTTATTGTAATGGGAAAAGTTGGTTAAAAAGCTCTCATGAACTTGTTGCACACTTTACTTTTATTGCATTAAAAAGATGAACCATTGTGATTAATATTATGAAGATAGTGGCTTGATACAAGTTTAAGGTTGGGAGTTAGCCCATATGTGCTGTCACATGCAAAGCTTTCAACATGTTGATGATGGGGCAGCTGCTGCCATTCCTATGGTCTTTTCCTCTCCTTCTTCTGCAGGAAAAAGATATAAAGCTCGTGCTAAGAAGAAGGTGCATGTTATGGAGTCTGAAGTTAGAAGGTCGGCAAGGCTTAGTGCTATCTCTGGTGGGTTTAGGCCCACCCCTGTTAGAGATTCAAGGCCAAGAAAGCCCAGCAATAAGCCCAACAAGAAGGGGGGTTTTGCCCATCAGAAGGGGGAGAAGAAGCAAAAGGAGAGCAGTGCAGTCCCAATTATCCCTAAGACTCCAATCAAGACTCTGTAGAAGGTTGGGGTGTCTTTGGACATTGATGCAGTCAAGTTGACAGAGGAGAAGCTTATGGCATCTTCTAGCTCTGGAGTCCAATCTTCAGCTGTTTAAAATGTGTCTTGTCATATGTTATTTTGTGGAAGGGGCTGTAATATCTGCCCCTGTTTATGACTCTATGTCTTTGGTCTTATGTGTGATATTTATGCTGGTGAACTGGTGGCTATATATGATGATGTTGTGGTCTTTTGTTATGCTACTGATGATATGGGAGTCCTCTGTTTCTATGATATGGTCTTTTGTTATGCATCAGACATCTTCCCTCAATTATAAATTTGTTATTAATGAATCCACAACAAACTAGAATCTGGAGACTCCTTTGCTGGAATGTTCGAGGTTTAAATGCTGAGGCTAGGCATAGAGCTTTGAGATCTAAAATTGAGGAGAGTCAAGCCACCATTGTGTGTATTCAAGAAACAAAATGTGAATATATTGACCATAGATTATTGAGGAAATTCTGCCCTAAACGTCTGGATAATTTTGCTTACATTCCCTCCAAAGGGGCTTCTGGGGGCTTGCTGGTGCTTTGGTGTTCTTCAATGTTCCAGGGCAGTGTTGTGGAAATTGCTGATTCTGGTATAATTATTGATTTTACTTCTGTTCATAATGGTCAGAGCTGGACCCTGGTTTCTGTGTATGGCCCTTGTCAGGGAGTGGAGAGAGATAATTTTGTAGCTTGGCTATATAGTCTGCAAATCTCTGTCTTGAGTAACTGGTTGCTAGTTGGGGACTTTAACTTTATCAGGTCTCCTGACAATAGAAACAGACCAGGGGGGGACATCAATGATATGTTCCTTTTTAATGACATTATTGGACATCTGGGACTTGTGGAGTTACCTTTAAAAGGGAGGGCCTATACTTGGTCCAATATGCAGGCTGATCCTTTGTTGGAACAGTTAGATTGGTTCTTTACCACACCCAATTGGGTCTCTGATTTCCCCGATACTATTGTGCTGCCCTTGGCTAATCCTGCTTCTGATCATGTGCCATGTGTGGTTAACATATCCACCTCTATTCCAAAGGCCAGTTTATTTAGATTTGAGAATCACTGGGTTACTCAGAGTGGTTTTATGGATTGTGTGTCTTCTGCTTGGCAGATGACATCGCGCAAAAATTCTTCTGCTGGAGTTTTGGCAGATAAATTTAAATGGCTCAGATATTCCTTGAAAAAATTGCATAAGAGTTTGTCAAAAATTAAAGCTCAGATTGAGGGATGTAATAAGGTGATTGCTTTGCTAGATGAGCTTGAGGAGCAGAGATCTTTGTTTTTGCCTGAGTTTAATTTTAGGAAAATTGTTAAGCTCCATCTGGAGGAGTTGTTGTTGATTGAATGCAATTACTGGAGAAAGAGGTGCACTATCAGGTGGATAAAGTTGGGAGAGGATAACACTAAGTTTTTTCATGCAATGGCTACTAAGAGATTCAGAAGGAATTCAATTGCCATGCTTAGGGGTGATGATGGCTTGATGGTGTCTGAGCATGAAATATGGCCAGAGTTTTGTGGGTGTCTTATAAAAATAGGATGGGACTCTCTGAGGGTATTAATATGCAATTTGATTTGGATAGTTTATTCACCAGAGTGGCTGGCTTGGATAGCATTACCCTTCCTTTTTTAAGAGAGGAGATGGACTTGGTGGTTAAGCAGATGCCACCTGATAAGTCCCCAGGGCCAGATGGTTTCAATGGGATGTTTTTGAAAAAGTGTTGGCCTGTCATTAAGGAGGATTTTTATAAATTGGCTGAGGATTTTCACTCTGGGTCCTTGAAGTTGCAGAATATTAATGGATCTTATATAACTTTGGTTCCCAAATGCCACACTCCTTTAGAGGTTAATGATTTCAGACCAATTTCTTTGACAAATGTTTGCCTAAAGTTCCTTACTAAGTTGGTGGCTAATAGGCTCCAGGAGCATATTCTGAGATGCATTCATAAGAATCAGTATGGATTTCTCAAGGCTAGGTCTATACAGGATTGTGTGGCTTGGGCTTTTGAGTATCTGCATTTGTGTCATATGTCCAAAAGGCCAGTGATTGTTCTTAAGTTGTATTTTGCCAAGGCTTTTGACACTATTGAGCGTGATGCTATCTTGCAAGTTATGAGGGTGATGGGTTTTTCGGATCTAATGCTGAAATGGGTTAAGGAGATTTTGTCTTCTGGGACCTCTGCAATTCTTTTGAATGGGGTTCCTGGGAAGCAGTTTGAATGTAAGAGAGGGGTGAGGCAAGGGGATCCTTTGTCTCCTCTTTTGTATGTGCTGGGCTCTGAGCTGTTGCAAGTGGTGGTGAATGATTTACTGAGTGCTGGAAAGATTTCTCTGCCAATATTGACCAATGATCCTGATTTCCCAATTCTGCAATATGCTGATGACACTTTGCTTGTGTTACCTGCAGAGTTGGATCAGGTTATGGCTATCAAGAATTTGCTGTAGAAGTTTTCATTGTCGACTGGTCTTAAAATTAATTATCATAAATCCACAATGATCCCTATTAATGTGGACCAGGCTCACATGGAAGTTTTGGCTTCAGGGTTTGGTTGTAAGGTGGAGTCTACTCCATTTTCATATCTTGGGTTGCCTATGGGGACTACTAAGCCTAGGATCATGGATCTTATGCCTGTGGTTACTAAATTGGAGAGAAGGCTCTGTTCTACTTCATGCTTTTTATCTCAGGGGGCCAGGTTACAGTTGATTTCGTCGGCCTTGACGTCGATGCATGTGTACTATATGTGTTCTTTGCAACTGCCAGCTGGGATTATTTCTCAACTTGACAGAATTCTTAGGCAGTGTTTGTGGAGGGATAATAAGGACACTCCCAAGCAGGCCCTGGCTGCATGGGATATGCTTTGCAAGCCAAAGATGTATGGAGGTGTGGGGATTGTGAACTTTAGAAAGAAGAATGAGGCTTTGTTATTGAAGATGATGGATAAATTTTACAATAAGGTGAATGTCCCTTGGGTACAACTTATTTGGTATAGTCATTATTAGGGGAAAGTGCCTCACGCTGAGGAACCTTGTGGTTCTTTTTGGTGGAAGGATGTCATGAAGCTGGTGAATCAGTATAGGGAGGTATCTGTGGTAAGGCCAGGCAGGGGAGATTCCTTTCTGTTTTGGTCTGATAAGTGGGATTTGAATGGGGCGGTGCAGCCTCTGGCACAAAGATTTCCCAGGTTGTTCTCCTTTGTGTTGGATCCTGCCCTTTCAGCTGCTGAGGTTTATAGTGAGGAGGATTTGTTGTCTTTATTTTACCTGCCATTGTCGGATCAGGCTTTTCAGGAGTTTGAAGAGCTTAAGGGGCTTATGCTTTCTTCCCCTTTGTCTGGAGACCAGGACTCTTGGACTTATGAGTGGGGGCCTGTATATAGTTCAGCTAAGTTTTATAAACAGTTACATGAGGGGCTGCCCTATCTAAAGGCTTCAAGGTGGATTTGGAAGTCTAGCTGTATTATGAGGACAAATTTTTTTGCATGGTTGCTGCTTAATGATAGATTGAACACAAAGGATCTTCTGAAGAGGAGGAACTGGCAGGTCACTGATGATTTTTCATGTGCACTTTGCCTTACCAATGCCTATGAGGATAGACTGCATCTGTTTTTTCAGTGCAATTTTAGTCAGAGAATATGGAATTATTTGCAAATTGATTGGCCGCAAGGGCAGGACCTGCAAGTGGTGATTGATCAAGCAAGGGTCTCTTTCAGCAAACCTTTCTTTATGGAGGTAGTCATCTTAGCTTGCTGGCATATTTGGAAGCAAAGAAATGGATGGATTTTTGAGAATGTGAGACCTAGCTTTAACAGCTGGAAGAGAAACTTTACTCATGATATCTCTATGCTTGAGCATAGGATTAAGTCTAAACATGTGCAGTCACTTAAAGCCTGGATAGGCAGCTTGTTGTAAATGTTTGTAAATGATGGTAGGAGGTAGGTTCTGTACATATGCTTTACTCTTTGTAAATATGCAATAAAGCTGCTGTGGGGCTTTTGCCTCACAGTCTTTTACTTTCAAAAAAAATCATTAGTAATGGAAGAAGAAAACTTGGCAAGCTCTTCCTTAAAGCTAGCATTTTCCTTTTTCGTGACTTTATATTTAGCATGAGCATGGTCACGTTCTTTAATAATTTTAGCAATTATTTCATTATGAGACTCCTCAATAGATTCTAGTTTCTCCTCAAGAGAAGCTCGAGTATCTTGCTCTTCCTTAAGAGCATCTTCTAACGATGCCTTTTCCATAGCATCATCTCTTTCAATCTTACCCTTTTCTTCAAGGCTTGTGTTAGCACCCGTTTTTGGCAGGTACCGGGTTCAAGAGCACTTAGGAGGGAATGGCGACTCGTTGGTGCCCCAGCAAGAAGCCAACCTGATATATCCAGGAATCGGTTTAGTGACAACCTGGACCACAGGTTCAAGCGCTTACTCGGAAGGAAAGGTGACTCGAAGAGAACCTGGGGTCATGACCCGGCAGGAGTTAACCCGGCATAGCTAGAACCCGGTTTGACAGGACCCGGCGCAGGCTAGATTTGAAGCTTCCTGAAGATTCCAGAGCCGCGTCAAAGAAGCCGGATTCGAGGTGAGTTAATGCTTGCAAAGCCCAAAACAGAAGTCGGTGGCCCCAGAAGGAGTTCGGGATCAACCTGGAAGGATAAAGGTGACTTTCCAAAAGAAGCCGAAGACAACGCTTGCAGTCCGAATCCAACACGACGCCGGCCAGGGATCTTACCTAGTTAGAAGTAGAAACCGACCTGTACTATGAGTTGTAATCCTTGTAGAAGTACAATGCTTGTACGGGAAAGTCCAGCCGCCTCGCTATATATATGTAGGAGGTGACGGCCGATTGAAATTAAGCAAACAATCGACAATCAATACAAACCCTACTTTTTACCCTCAAACCCTTGTTCCTGCTTCCGTTATTCGGCGACTTTGCACGAGTTCATCGAATATCGACAACCGAGTTGAGAGCGGTCAAATCCGGCTTAACTCAGCCAATCGTCGCCGGCTTCCTCCGATGGGGTCCCTCCCGAGGGGCTGGGGCGTCTGGTTCTAAAAGCGCCGGCTTGTTGTCTTGCGTATCGCGCTACAAGTCGGCCTCCTGCGGGGCGAGTTGCGGAGTATCTCCCCCGGCACCGCGGGTACACGAGGACGTGTTCGTGTGACGCGTTTTTATCGCAACACACTTTTTGGCGACTCCGCTGGGGAGATTTCTAACCTAAATCGGGCAACAATTACCAGTTCTAAGGCTACAGATCTGTCCGGCATCACCGACGACAACATCATCAAGCCTACTCTCAAGGACTTGTCGGAGGCACAACGCCAAGGCCTGGATGAGTGGAAGAAGAAGAGAACCGAGGAGTTCGAGGCACTGCGACTCAAGCAGGAGCAGGAAGACGAGGAGTTGTACTTGGCCAGCTTCAAGTTAGATCGGCAAGGTGTAACCGTGCCGATCAAGGATCCGGAATATGTACCTCTGAACATTGGCACTGACACACCCGCTGTAAGTAGCAGTGTCTTTTCTTCTGAACAATTAGCCGAGATCGAGTATCATGTTTCACAGGGTACGAATACTGTTTACAATGCTATGTTGGAACATGAGGGGGCTAAGAAAAACATCGGACACACAACCGATGAACCCGAAAAGGGAAAACCAGGTTGTTAGCGCATTACCTTGTCCGACTCCGATCCGAAGTTCACCCTACCCGGCAGGTCAGACGGGACCAGCGGTGCAATTTCCTGGTCGCGAGTCAATGCCGAATCCAAATTCGGCTCCTTGGATGCAACCTGGCCCTGCGACCAATCCTGCTCCTGGTCCGAGTCAATCGGCCAATATGGACGATTTAGTAGTAGAATTCAATAAGAAATTGGAACAGATATCATATGACAAGCTCGGGGTTAGGCTGAAACCTAGAACCTACACTAAACCCTATCCCGAGTATTTTGATTTACAACCTTACCCTCCTAGCTATAGAGTTCCCGAGTTTTCTAAGTTTAATGGGGTGGATAACAAATCGACATGGGAGCATATTAGTCAATATCTAGCTCAATTAGGCGAGGCTAGTCATGATCATATCAAAGTTCGCCTGTTCTCTTTGTCGTTGACCTGGGTTGCGTTTTCTTGGTTTTCAGCTTTAGCTCCTAATTCCATACACACTTGGTTTCACCTAGAGCAAAAGTTTCATGAGCACTTCTATGCCGGAGAAATCGAGTTAAAATTGTCCCACCTTACATCGGTTAGGCAGAAGCATGATGAATCGGTATCCCATTATATCAAGAGATTTAGAAACACCAGAAATCGATGTTATAGCTTGGTGATAACTGAGAGGGATATGGCCGACTTAGTTTTTAACGGGTTAAGGACGTATCTCAAAGAAAAGCTAGAAGGACACGAGTTCTCCTCTGTCGGGCAGGTTCAAGAGAGAGCTCTGGCTCATGAAAGCCGAGTTAACGAGTCCAAAGACTCGCATCGGACGAGCAGGAGTCGGCTTAACGCTATCGAATATGATGCCGACTCCGGTGATGAAGCCGATGTGTACGTAGCTGAGTTTGTTTGGCCGAGTAAGGCCAAACCCTTTGTTTGTGATGACCTAAAGCCGGTCCGAAAAAATGGGATGATGAGGTAAAGTGCACTTTTGACGTGGGCAAATGTGATAGAATATTTGACGCTTGTTAAAAGATAAAGTGATCCGAGTTAACCATGTTATGCCTTCTCCTGATGAGTTAAGGCGACGTGCTTATTGCAAGTATCACAACTCTTTCTCTCATGCTACTAATGATTGCAATGTCTTTCGTCGACAGATTCAATCGGCCCTCAACGATGGACGATTGAGCTTTGCTGGCATGGCCATTGACACACAGCCGTTCCCAATGAACGTGCTAGATTTGGAGGGAAAGAAAGTTCTTCTTCGGCCCGAGTCGGCCGAAGGCGCTAACAAATCTAACGTGGTTATTGGTGAGCCCAGGAAAGAAGTCGGCAACAAGGAAGCAAAGAGGCAGATCACATTAACCCGGCAACCCGATGGAAAGGAGGTTATCAAGATCACCGTCAAGAACTCCACACTCGGAGGCAACAACCACGAGCGAGAGAATCCGGAATCCAAAATCCGGAACTCGGGGGACAACCTCGGTTCATGAAGCCCAGGAACCCGGAAGTCGGCAAATGGAAGACGAATCAAGTTGAGTACAAGCCGAAGAAAATCAAGCCGACCTTAGATATGTTGCTAAACAAATATGTGCGCCAGGCCGGGTCTAAGGTAAGCCGGCAATATGGGAAGCGACCGAGGTCACCATCTACTAAAAGAAGCTACCAGCATCAAGAGTCGGCTGAGGCGTTCAAATGTCAAGTAACCCGGCAAACTGTGCAAAGCCGACTCGTCTATCCCGGTGATTCCTCATACTGGCGAGTCAAAGAGCAAGGAGCCAAAGCAGCCGATATACAGAGGAGGTTAATCCTGGACAAATCGTTGGTCATTGGGATGCATGTGTTGAAGCTAAAGGACCCAGTTACAGAGCCAGCAACTGATAAGCCGATACTTTCTATCGTGCCTAAAGCGACATCCAGTGACCATGAAGCCGGATCCAGCCAAACCGAGGTAGCTAAACCCCGGGATCCAAAATACACCCAGCCAAAGTGGTGCCCGCCGGGTATAACAAAGACACAGAAGCGGAAACTGCAAAGGGCAAGGAACCGGGAAAAGGCAGAAAAGGAAGCCGAGCAAGCTAGAGACACCGACTTCAACGCTGAGAGACCAATGGTGTCAGTTCAAGCATGGGTGCCAAAGCCGGCTCCTGTGATGACTCCTTTGATGATTGCACCGAGTCCTGCTATAGGCAATAAAATGGAGCCGGTTTCCACACCAGCCATTACTTATTCGTCATGGGCAGATGAAGTGGAAGCGGCGGACTTGGAAGCAGGGGATGAGCCGGCAAAGGGCGAGTCGGATAACGAGTCGGCAAATGAGGAGTCGGCAGAGAATTCAACGAGCGAGGAGCCGGCAGAGGATGAATCCGAAACACTGGAGTCGGCAATAAACGAGTCGGCAGATGGGAACTCGGCAGAGAACTTGCCCATCAAGGAGCCATCAGAAAGTGAGATAGAGTTGCTGGAATCAATGAAGGACGAGTCGGAAAATTTTCTAGAGGGAGATTTGCTGGATTATGAAGGAACACCGACTCGGGTAGGTATGGATATTAACATGGTATATTATTTGCCTGCTGAATTCCGTGCTTTAGAAGAAGAAGGTGAAGTAGCACAGCTCAACTTTGGACCCAAGAATGCCATCTTCGAGAAACCTGAGGGACCGGTTAAGCACCTAAAACCTTTGTACGTCAAAGGACATATCAATGGGAAGCCGGTTACCAGGATGATGGTTGATGGAGGTGCTGTGGTAAACCTGATGCCGTATTCTGTCTTCAAGAAGTTACAGCTAGAGGATGATGATCTGATGAAGACGAACATGGTACTGAACGAGTTCGAAGGAGGAGAAGAAGTGGAAGCCAAAGGAGTCATCAGCTTGGAACTCACAGTGGGAAGCAAAACCTTGGCTACTGCATTCTTTGTTGCTGAGGTACAGGGGAATTACAATGTGCTACTCGGACGAGATTGGCTCCATGCAAATCAGTGTGTGCCATCCACCATGCATGAGCAACTTGTACAATGGATCGATGATGAGATTGAGGTCGTTCATGCCGACAACTTGGCATGTATTGCTTTAGCCGAATCCATTGTTGATTGGAAACACTCAAATGCTGCATGTCTTTCGGGGCGTGATTTATCCGGGTTCGATTTCCTGAGTGCAACCAGGGACGGATTCGTGCCAGTATCTCTAAAGCCGATTGTTGGTAATCGGCTGCAGCTCAAATAAATGGATCCCAATGATGAGTGGCTGCAAAAGCGTCTGGATAAGTATCGGGCAGAGAGGAACGATATGTGCGAGGCAATTGAAGAACCAGACGACATGGATAAGTTGGGACAAGGCTTTACGTCGGCCGACCCGCTCGAGGAAGTAGACATTGGGGATGGCATTATTCCCAGGCCGACGTTTGTAAGAAGGAATCTAGAAGCCGATTATAAATTCGAGTTAATCGTGCTAGTAAAGGAATACGTGGACTACTTTGCTTGGGAGTACCATGAGATTCCTGGGTTAAGCCGAGAGCTCGTTGAGCATCAGTTACCGATAAAAGCCGGCTTCAGACCACATAAACAGCCGGCTCCCAAATTCAACCCGACAATATATGATCGGATTAAGGAAGAGATTGGCCGGCTCCTGAAAGCTAACTTCATTCGGCCTTGCAAGTATGCCGAATGGATTTTCAACATTGTGCCAGTCGAGAAGAAAGGATCCGGTAAGATTAGGGCATGCATAGACTTCAGAGATCTAAATCGAGCTACGCCCAAGGATGAATATCCTATGCCAATAGCTGATATGCTTATCAATGATGCCTTAGGACACAAAGTCATCAGCTTTCTAGATGGAAATGCGGGGTATAATCAAATATTCATGGCTGAAGAGGACTCGGCTAAAACAGTGTTTCACTGCCCCGGGTTCGTTGGTTTATTCGAGTGGACAGTAATGACCTTTGGGTTGAAGAATGCTGGTGCCACATATCAAAGAACGATGAACTTAATATTCCATGATCTTCTTGGAGTCATACTAGAGGTGTACATTGATGACGTAGTTGTCAAGTCGGATGGCGAGTTAAATCATTTGGCCGACTTACGACTCGCGTTTGAGAGAATGAGGAAGTGCGGGCTCAAGATGAATCCTTTGAAGTGTGCCTTTGGCGTGTCGGCTAGAAAGTTCCTTGGTTTCATCATACATGAAGCCGGCAAAGAAATCGACCCGGCAAAGATTGAAGCTATTCAGAAAGTGCAGGCGCCGACTTGTAAAAAGGACATGCATAAATTCCTAGGCAAGGTAAATTATTTGAGGAGATTTATTACTAACTTGTCTGGGAAGGTTGATGCATTCACACAGATCCTTTGGCTCAAGAATGATGAAGAGTTCACCTGGGGGGCAAGACAGCAAGAGGCATTCGATAGAATAAAAGTTTGTTTGTCTAAACCTCTAGTTCTGAGGAAGCCGGCTCGTGGTCTACCGTTTCGGCTTTACATTGCCGCCGAGGAAAAGGTGATTGGAGCAGCCTTAACTCAAGAAGCCGAAGGACAGGAGTACGTCATTACATACCTGAGTCAGCGACTGCTAGATACCGAGTCCAGGTACAGCTTTGTAGAAAGGTTGTGCCTATCTTTTTATTTTGCTTGCACCAAATTGCGCCATTATCTTTTATCTGGTGAGTGTAAAGTTCTTAGTCAAACCGATTTCATCAAGCACATGATACATAGGCCAATTCTCAGTGGACGAATCGGCAAATGGGCGTATGGGTTGATTGAATATGATTTGGCCTATGAACCTCTCAAATCTATGAAAGGCCAGATTGTAGCCGACTTCATCGTCGAACATCGGATTGACTTGGAGCAAGAAGCCGATTTGAATATTGTATCGACTGTACCGTGGAAACTTTATTTTGACGGCTCAGTTTGCAGTAGTGGACAAGGAGTCGGCATTGTGTATATTTCGCCCTACGATACTATCTTTGAGGCCTCTTGTCGTCTTGATTATTTTTGCACTAACAATGAAGCCGAATATGAAGCTCTTCTATTCGGGTTGGAGATTTTGAAAGGCGCAGGGGTAACTCATGTTGAGGCATATGGTGATTCACTGCTTATCGTCCAGCAAGTGGCCAAGATCTTTCAGTGCAACAGTGGATCACTCAACATATATCTTGACAGATGCCTGGACATCATATCAACCCTGGATTACTTTTCTATATCCCATGTATCCAGGCAGGACAATTGGCTTGCCAACGAGTTGGCACAGCAAGCATCAGGTTATCATATCAGTAGAGGAACATTTTTCACAGTAGAGAAGCCGGTGCTAGCTGTTGTCAATGATGTGGAAGCCGGAAAAGAAGTCAGATTGTCTAAACCGGCTCCAGAAGGACCTGGTGGAAACCAGCCAGCTGATTGGAGAACACCTATTGTTAATTATTTGAGGAATCCAAGTCAGAAAATGGATAGGACTGTTCGGCGGCTTGCTTTTAAGTATGCTTTGATAGATGACGAGTTATATCGCCGAACAGCTGATGGTCTGAAAGTGCATGGTTGCCCCCATGCATGATTTTGGTAATTAATGACAATCTCTATGGACTAATATTTGCATTGAGCTATATTTGTAGGTTGTCCATTTGTTTTCTTGTTCTCCATTTGTTCGAGTCAAGGTTAAGGGAAGAAGAAAAGTGTGTGTTGATCAAGGCTTTGTGCGGGTTGATCATCACTCAAGGCCAAGTGAAGATATGCCACAGAGAGCGTCTCCCATCTTGGTGTATGGGGGAGCATCAAGTGAATCTTCACCGAAGCGCATTCGAGGAAGGTGGTACATCTTGAGGAGATGAAGATCATCTTCATCGACCTCAAGTGGTTTAAGCGCAAGGCAAAGGTATGATCTTGATAGGGTTTCTATTTTACCGGTCTCATTTTGTTTAGTGAGAGACCGGATTATAGGATAGATAACCGTACTATCAAGAGGGGATCTCGACCGAATATCGTGATCGTATCATCGTAGAGAGCACAAACCTTTGCATCCATGCAATCATCTTTATTGGTTCTTATTTGTCTCGAATCGTGGTGTGGTCTTGGTGCTTGTCGTGCTCGTCATGACAAAGCTAAGTTCATCGAATACGGTTTTCATATGCGTCTTCTATTGCGGTTTCGGTATTGGAGATCTTGCCGGTTCATTCGTGCGGGAGATTTATCTCTTCCACTTCTTTTCAAAATCTCCATTACTTGTTTGCCATTTTCAAAGGTTGCATTTGTCGTCCTCTTTTCAACAAAATTAGTTTTACTCAATTCGGGCTTCAATTGCAAAAGATTCCGCATTTTCGGTTTGCGAAAAAGAGTTTTTAACTTTCCCCATTTGGTTTTATTATATTTTCTTGTACTATGATGCTTCTCTGCATAATCTTGTTGTGCTCGTTCTGACGAGTCCAACGAGTCCAAGATTATCGAAAACGGAGTTCGTGGGAGAAAGTTATTGTATTTCCGATTTGTAAATGGGAGCCTTTACCTTTTCCCATTTATCTTTATATTATATTCTTGGACTATGATGTTTCTATGCATATTATTGTTGTGCTCGTTGTGACGATTCCAACAAGTCCAAGAATGTCGAAAACGGAGTTCGTATGTGGGAGATATTGCTTTTCTTTTATCGGAAAGTTTTTTAACAGAAAATCAGATTTGAAAACGAAAAAAAAGGGAAGCCGGCCTGGCCGGGCCTGAGGCCGGCCCAAGGTCGGACCGTTTGGGTGGTGTCCCGGCCAGCCTTCTCCCGCCAGGCTGGGCCGCGGCCGGGCCCAGGCCGGAGCTCTCGGGTGGCCTCCCGGCCTTTCCCCCCGCGCGGGCCGGCCCAAGGCCGTTGCCAGGCCGGGCGCTCTGCTTCGCTCTGTTGACCGATCGTTCGATGCGTCTGTTTCCCGACCGGCCTAGCTGGCTGCTGGCCGGCCCCAGGCCGGGAGCTCTGCAGCATTTTTTTCCCACCTTTTTCTCCCCCAACGGCTCCTTTTTGGAGCCACCTATAAAAGGGGTTTCTTCCCCATTTTTCTTGTAGATCTCATCCCTTGCTCTCTCTCCTCCATTGTCAACATTTTGAGATCTCGATTCCCTCTAATCCCTCTAATGATTCTTGCCCAAATTTAGGGAAACAAGAAAGGAGATCTAGATCCATCTTTCCACCAAACAAAATCTCCTCTAAGTGAGGGGAACTCGTGGGATCTAGATTTTGGCGTTATTGGTGTTTCTCCTACGTTCTTCCTCCTAAATCCCTCCGTAGCATTAGTTGCTTTGGTTGGATTTTGGGGAGAAGAATTTGACCACTTGGTGTGATCTTCCCTTTTTGCATTTGTTGCATCGGGTTGTGCTCCCCACGGTGATTCGTGGGATTGAAGGTTGGGAGCTTGTTACTCTTGGGTCATTGGACCCTAGACGGTGGTGCCATGAAGACTTTGGCTTATGGAGCTCCGGCACGCTTTGAGAGCCCCCAATTGAGTTGTGGGTGTGTGCCCCAAAAGTTGTAAGGGCTCCGGAATCCGCCCCGAAGGATTCCGATAGTGGAAGGTGAACCAAACCTTTGGGTGCGGTTCATCGGAGAATAGGGTGAGGCCATTGTGGCATCTTGAGCAGGCCTTTTGTGGCGAGCTCACACCCCTCCAATGAGACATACTCCCTTAACAAGGAGGAACTCGGTAATAAATCCTCGTCTCCGCGTGCCTCGGTTATTTCTATACCCGAGCCTTTTACTTATGCAATTTACTTTGTGATAGCCTTCGTGCTTGAAGTTCATATCTTGCTATCACCTTGTTGTCATATTGCGTAGCATAAGTTGTTGGTGCACTTAGGCAAACCTAGTGTATTAGATTGTTGGCTTGTTAATTTAAACATCTAGTTTTATTCCCCAATTATCAAGCCCCTAAATAGAAAAAAAATTAATCGCCTATTCACGCCCCCCTCTAGGCGACATCCGGGCATAGCTTGTTCTTTCAATTGGTATCAGAGCCTCGTCTCTCTTGTTTGGCTTTACCGCCTAGAGAGTAAAGATGTCGTCTAGGTATTTAGTGCACAATTCCTTGTTTAGATTTAATGGCACAAATTTTAATGTTTGGAAAACTCATATGCTTAGTCACTTATGGGTCTTGGACCCCGATATTGAGCGGATCTTAGATATAGGTTTTTCTCCTCCAAAGGACTACGAAAGTACGACTTTAGAGGATGAGAAAAACTTATATCTAGATGCTCTAGCATCCAATGAGTTTTGCAAATTTGTGAGTGTTGTAGTTTTTGAGTCAATCATGCCTCTACGGGATACTCATGAATTATGGACCAAGCTTCAAGAAAAATATGGAGTGTCCAACTCTATTAAGGATGATTTCTCTCCCTCCACCTCCAGCCGTGACGAGCTCTCGTCTTTATCTACTTCACCAAAATGTGGTAAGCGACAAACAAATGTGATGGTGAGTAGTGATAGGTTTTGCAATATTGATAGTGAGCTCATTGTTGATGATCATTCTTCTCTATCTTGTTGCAATGCTTTATCTTTGGATCTAAACACACATAGCACTATAAATGATTTACATGCTAGTGTTGATAGTCCTTGCATATCATCTAAAAATTGCTTGGATAAATCTCTTTATGATATGCTTGCTTTATCTTGTTCCAATGATAAAAATGCTTGTGCTCCCTCTAACTCTTGCATGAATATTAATGTAGAGGAAACCCAATTAATTGTGGAACAAGATTTGAACTTGAGTAGTTCAAAATTTAATTGCCCTTCTTCATCCACCTCTCATTGCCTTATGGCTAAATCTTCTTCTAGCAATGATAATAATAATGATGATAATGATGATGATAAAAATGATGAAGAAGATGATGTGGAAAAGGTTAATGCAAGCTTCAAAATAACGGTCTTATGATTCTTAAATCCCTTCCTAAAAATAAAAATGCTCAAGCTATGCTCTTTGAAATTATGAAAACGCTTATTGAGCGCGGGGAAACTATTGAGGCGTTGGAAGCAAGCCTTGAAGAAAAGGGTAAGATCGAAAGAGATGATGCTATGGAGAAGTCATCATTAGAAGATGCTCTTGAGGAAGAGCAAGAGACTCGTGCTTCTCTTGAGGAGAAACTATAAAATATTGAGGAGTCTCATAATGAAATAATTGCTAAAATTATTAAAGAACGTGACCATGCTCATGCTAAATATAAAGTCATGAAAAATGAAAATGCTAGATTAAAAGATGAGCTTGCCAAGTTGTCTTCTTCCATCCCTAATGTAAATGATGCTTATGCTACTAACTCAATTTCTTGTGAAGCATCTACCTTGAAGGAGAATGTTGAGCTAAGGGCTCAACTTGAGTTGCTAACTAGCAAGTATAGGGAGTTAGAAGAAAGTCATAAAAAGCTATCTAGCTCTAATGATGATCTTCTAGCATCCTATGCTAGTCTAAAGTTAGCTCATGAGGCAATCACTACCAAGGTAAAATCTTGTGAGCCTCATGTGGATAATAACACAACTTCAACTAAAAATGCTAAAATGCCATGTGCTAGTCCTAGTAATTCATCCACTAAAAATATTGGTACATCATGTGATGAATTACTTGCTTTGCCTTGTTGCTCTAACAATGAAGCTTCTACTTCCTCTAGTGTTTTTGTTGCCACTAACCATGTAGAGAAAATAAAAGACCTCATGGCCCAAGTCACTTCTTTGAAGAATGACTTGGAAAAGTGTCATGAAGGGAAGCGTGCACTTGACAACATGTTGAGTGCACAACAATTCCCGAATGACAAGAGTGGACTTGGATTCAAAAACAACAAGATCAAGTCCACGGTTGAGAAGAAGAAGAAGGGCCAAGTTCAAGTCAAGAATCCGTCCAAGATCATTTGCTTCAAGTGCAAGGTTGAAGGGCAACACGTTCGGGATTGTCCAATGAAGAAGAAGCCTCTTAGTGAGAAGCAACTAGGGAAGCGGCCTCTTGTTCAATCTCGTGCTCAACCACGAGTTGAACAACGGCCACCTCCTAAGAAGACTCAAGCCCATGCTCCTCAAGTTAAGGAGCCTAGGAAGGAGAAAGAGAAGAGTCGGTGTTGCTACCATTGCCGTGGCAAAGGTTATTTTGCTTCTTCATGCACTAACGGTACCGTATCCAACCCCATTATAGTTTATGATGCTTATTCTCTTGGGAAGGATAGAGTTGGCAATGTGTTTGCCAAGTATGTGGGAGCTCAAAGTGGTGTCGAGAAAAATACCATTTGGGTGCCCAAACCTATTGTGACTAACCTCTTAGGACCCAACTTGGTTGGGGACCAACAAGCGTCAACTTGATCAATAGGTGATGTGGAGGACATTGGTGACTTGGCTACTTTTGAAGAATTGAGGGATCTTCATGGTTTATTTCTCAAGCCAAGTCAATTGGAATTTATTGCTCTATCTCATATCCAATGCTTCCTCCTTGCGGTAACTTGTATTTAACTCATATATTCATTGAAAGTTGCTTGCTCCCTTGCATGTGTTAGTTTTGTTCCTAATATGTGCTTGTATGTGATATGCTTCTTTCCTACTAGTCTTGTTACTCAAGGTAGTCTATGATAGTTGTGTATCATGTAAGTGTAACTTTGTGTTGAGCTTTTTAGATCTTGTGTGGATTTAATTTGGCTTTTTGAGATATTAATGGACTATCCCATTTTGGGGGAGTGATGTGCTTTGTGCACTTCACAAACCTAAAAATGTGTATACATGAGGCACACCACCTAGTATTGATATTTCAATATTATCTGGCTACTATGTGGTATGTGATATTCATGAGAAATTCAAATTCTATAATGTCCATTAATTTCTCTAGTTGGTTTTATTTGCCTCTTGTTTAAAAATAAAATGAATTATCACATTATGGGGGAGTAATAAGCTATGTGCATATTACAATCCCATAAAAATGTGAACATTTGAGGTTTGCCACCTAGAGTTGATATTGCAAATTATCTTTCTCCTATGTGGCATGTTTGCTCGAACAAGTTCCAATTTCCTTTTGGTTATCTTTTAGCTCTTGTTTGTATAGGTTTGCTTGGTGTGGTTTTTCTCTAATATGCATTTCCATATATTATGTGAGAAACCATTTGTTTCCTTTTGTTCTAACCATGGCTTTGCCGGTTGGTTCGAATAATTGAAACTACCAACAAACCTTACTCAATATGGCGTTTTAATTCTTATCTCTTGCCATATGCTTATTTTTTTGTTAAGTTGGTCTTGAACATCATTCCTATATACCACCGAGAAATATCTCCATATACTCCTTGTCCATGACAAGTGATTCTAGTAATTGTGGTGGATTTTGTAGATCATCTTCACATTGGCTCTTGCGTTAATTTGCTTTATCTATTGCCTTCCTTGCCTTTTGAATGGATCCTATGTTTCAATTGGTAGTGTGTAGTGTTGTAAATAAAATATGGAGAGTAATGATCCCTTGTGCATGCATTTTGTATTCAAATGCAAATATCAAACATAATGCATGAATATTGGGGGAGCATTCCTTTTTATTTAGAACACTAACCTATCTATCAATTTTTGATCCTTTCAATTGGCATTTGATTCTTTATCTTGTGTTGGTACCTTCAATTGGTATTAATTGGAATTTAATATCTCCTCCATAGATATTTGTTCCAATTGATATTTATTGTGGGAGTTTTGATACCTTTTTGCCTTATTTTACTTTACTTGATTTCGGTCAAGTATCATCCTCTTCTTGGTATCTTTTCTCCTAGTTGATATTTTTGTTTTAATTGGTATCTTATTTTCAATTGGTGTCTTATCGATTATTTGTTGTGTTTATTTGTTTCCTTTTGATATCACACTTCATGTGTTGATGTGTTTTGGAATCAATCATATGTTGATTTGATTTTTCCTTAATCATGTGTTGATTTGGATTTTGATATAATTTGGACAACCTTTTGGGTCACACCTTGGTGTGCTCTCTTCTTAGTTTACTTGGTATTTTTGTCCAAATTGTATCTCGTTTGGTTCTTGAAAGGCTTAGTATGTATATCCTTTAACTTATATATTATGGCATGCTTGTCTTTCTAGTTCCAATATATAGGGGATACTCCACCGAATCCTAAATCGGCTAGGATGTGCATGAAATTCAGTTTCATATCTATATGCACATATTTATGTGGAGTGCTTCCTATATATTGTAGTTTATCTAACTACTATGGGACCCAATGAGTTTGGGAACCATCTTGTACTCTAATTTTGTTTTAGGTACAATGGAGACGCATTGGATGCTTGCTTCATTCATAAGGAAGGTGTTCTCACCGTGTGATTGTCGGAGTCAAGCTTTGATGTCAAACCAACTCTCATCATCTTCATCACCAATGTCATCTCGGTAACAAGTATCCATCTCATGCATACCTTTCTAGTTTTCAACCTTGTGTAGGTTGCCTCTTGGCATGAAATCTCTTATATGCAATTATTGTGGTTTTGGCCTTTTCCTTCACTTAATATATCTTTGTGATATGCGTGTTGAATTTGCAAAAACCTTTTCTTCAATTGATATTATTCCTTTGTGATACTTGTTGCCTATTTCAAAGCATCTCCACTATCTCTTGTTCCCTTAGTGATATGTGTGATGCATTTGATATATTTGAAGTTCATTTATATACAATGAGATAAATTTGAACTATGTGCTATGCTTTTAAGCAACAATCTTGTTTGTATATTTATGACTTCCTTTTGGATACCTTGTTCTCTTTTTCCCGGATCATTTCATATGTGCAAGTTTCTTTGTGGATGTATATCATCAACGATTTGTCAACTTAGAAACCTATACATATGAGAGAGGTCACCTTTTAGTTGGTATCCTATTTCTTTTGAGCCACCTTGTTTTTCACCTATAATTCTTTGGTGGCTCAAATTTGTCTCATGAGTGCTTGTCTTATTGTTTATTGGTATCTTTGCACACTCATGTTTTTGTTGAGGATCTTTTACTTCATGCTTACCATGGTGAGCATGTTGATTTTCATTTGACTAAATGCTCTCACTAGTTTTTGGCATTTTCAATTGGTTTTAGTTTCCAATTGGTATCCCTAAGCTTGTGAACATATTTCTTTAAAAGATCTCTTTTCTCGGTTGGGCCTATCTTATGATGAATTTTTTAAAATTGATATCTTCTTATGGCTCAACCACATCTTTGGTGCAAGTGCTATAATTTGCTTTTGCATTATGCACTCTTGCACTTGTTGCGTGTTCTAGATAATTTTGGGGAGCGAGGATGCCATTTTTGTGCACTCCTCAATTGTGCATGAAAATTGGGGAGCTTCTCCGTTTTTATTTAGAACTCTCACTTTGGATCTTTTTGATTGCTTTTCTCCTTTGTGGAGATGTTTAAAATGAACTCATTTCTTTGCAATATTTTGATCCTCAATATAGTTTGATTTTCTCCTTTTTCGTTAAAAGGGATTGTATTCACCTTTATGGAGGAACTCATATTATATTGTCTCTCTAAATTTTTCTTCCCATTTTGGTAATCGATGCCAATGGGGGAGAAGTTTAGAGGGTTTAAGGGAATTTGGGTTTTATGCTTTTGTTGCATTTGACCTTAATGCGCTTTGCATCCTTGCTTGTTTGTCTTGCAAGGATGCTTTATTCATTATATAAACCCTCTTAAAAGGGATTGTCATCAATTACCAAAATGGGGGAGATTGAAAGTGCATGGTTGCCCCCATGCATGATTTTGGTAATTAATGACAATCTCTATGGACTAATATTTGCATTGAGCCATATTTGTAGGTTGTCCATTTGTTTGCTTGTTCTCCATTTGTTGGAGTCAAGGTTAAGGGAAGAAGAAAAGTGTGTGTTGATCAAGGCTTTGTGCGGGTTGATCATCACTCAAGGCCAAGTGAAGATATGCCGTAGAGAGCGTCTCCCATCTTGGTGTATGGGGGAGCATCAAGTGAATCTTCACCGAAGCACATGCGAGGAAGGTGGTACATCTTGAGGACATGAAGATCGTCTTCATCGACCTCAAGTGGTTTAAGCGCAAGGCAAAGGTATGATCTTGATAGGGTTTCTATTTTACCGGTCTCATTTTGTTTAGTGAGAGACCGGATTATAGGATAGATAACCGTACTATCAAGAGGGGCTCTCGACCGAATATCGTGATCGTATCATCGTAGAGAGCACAAACCTTTGCATCCATGCAATAATCTTTATTGGTCCTTATTTGTCTCGAATCGTGGTGTGGTCTTGGTGCTTGTCGTGCTCGTCATGACAAAGCTAAGTTCACCGAATACGGTTTTCATATGCGTCTTCTATTGCGGTTTCGGTATTGGAAATCTTGCCGGTTCAATCGTGCGGGAGATTTACCTCTTCCATTTATTTGCAAAATCTCCATTACTTGTTTGCCATTTTCAAAGGTTGCATTTGTCGTCCTCTTTCCAACAAAATTGGTTTTACTCAATTCGGACTTCAATTGCAAAAGATCCGGCATTTTCGGTTTGCGAAAAAGAGTTTTTAACTTTCCCCATTTGGTTTTATTATATTTTCTTGGACTATGATGTTTCTCTGCATAATCTTGTTGTGCTCTGTAACATCCCAAATTTCAAAAATTGCATTTCATGCATATCATGGCATCTTTGTTGCATTTGTGTATTTGTGTTTAATTATTTTTCCTAAAAACAAAAATATTTTTTTATATAATTTTTTCTTATAAGGAAATGCCAATAAAGGCCTTTTAATGCCAGTGGCAAACTTGTAAATAAAAAGTCTTCGAAATATTTTGCAAATAAGTTTTTCTCATTGATAATTTAATCAGAAAAGGTTTTATAAAAAAAAGGATGACGCCATGCTGATGTCATCGTCATTCTCTCTCCCGCTAGTGGACATTCATGGCCGAAACCGCCGCACCACTCCCCTCTTCAATCCGTACACTGAGCCTCTCCCGTCCCCTTCCACGATGCCCATCTTAAACCCCTCCTCCTCCTCCTCTTCCGTTTGCCCCACACCACTCCACCCGGGAGCCCCTAGGCTGCCTACACACGAGCTCGCCGTCCTGTCACTTGCCACCGCCGTCGAGCTCCGTTTCCGGTGAAGTCCGGCGTCCCCGCGTCATTTCTTCTCTCCCCCTTCCTTTCTTTCTTCTTTGCGCACCGTTTTGACAAGTTTGTGCACCTTCTCGTGCCTCAGATCGACGCGGGCATCCTCGACCGCGCTCGGCCGCCACCTTCCACGACTCCGGCGAGCAATTGGAGGAGCACCAGGACGCCTCAACGACAACGACCTCGCCACCCACGTCCTCCTCTCTTCAAGGGCAATGAAACCCCTCTCCCTAACCCTCTGTTTTCGCCGGAACGGTCGTGCCCGCGCCGTCACCGCCGTCCGCCGCCGCGCGGGAAACCCTAGCGCCGCCCGTTTCCGGCCAGTCCATCTAGAGCCGTAGGATCTAGATCGAACGTCCACCGTTATATCACTTAACCGAATCGGTATCCTCCCATCGGGAGCCGCCACGTGGCCCGGTTTCTTTTTATCTTTTTCTGTTTTTCTGTTTTTGGGCAGAAAATCATCCAAACTTGTAAAATTCATATCTTTTGAACCACAACTCCGAATTTAGTGATTTTGATGTCTACGGATTGAGAAAAATGAGTAGAATCCATTAGTATAGTTTTTGTTAATTTTTGTATCGTGCATAAACTTGTTATTTGCAGAATGTGTATTAACTTGTTTAGGCTATAAATTGAGTTTTACAAATCCTTTTTGAGTGAATCAAATTGCTAAAATCTTGTTTAGATGTCCTCTGTCCAGTAGCATGTTCATCATATTTTATTAAAATGTTTTTATGTAGAAACATTAGAATTTGTGTGTTTGCCCTTATTTAGGTGTTTTGGAATTTATTCCTATTAAGTAATTTATTAAAAATTGTTTGTGACATCATGCATGTAGAACAACCAGAGAACTAAAAGTTATTTTACTTTTGTGTTGTTGAAATTTTTGCATATTCATGCATGGCATAATTTTTGTATTGTCACTTGTGTGATTTTTTGTATGTTTATTTGTGTGTTTTGTTTTTGGTTAGATTATTCGGAGGGAACCGAAGACTTTTGCAGCTGCTACTCCTGCTCCTCATGTTGCCAAGGCAAGTGGCACACTTGCATAACTTGTCCTATTATTTTGATATATGCATGTGGTAGTGATATTTGGAAATAGCATGATAGGCTTATTAGTTTTGCTATGCTAAAAACTGTTTAGAGTAGTTTCTCCCTTTACTAGATGGTCTAGATGCTCCTATGATAACTTGGTAGAATTATAGAAATGCTATGCAAAATGTTGTTTTTGTTAAAAGTAAAATTCTACTAAGTTAAAGAACCTCCTGGGTGGATTTTGGCTTTGCTTGGTGGTTTATGGTTGAGTGGCTACTCGGGACCATGTCTATGGTGTTTTTCACCCGAGATTGGCTCACTTGTGGACGGCCACCCAGGGACAAAGAGATCAACGTTACTCCGAGTTTAGTTAGCTTACCGTGCAGCCATAAGTCATATGGGCTCTAGCTTGACTAAGTATGTAGTATGGAACCGGCCCGGCCTGACAGGTGGTGGTAGAGGAAAGTAGGTGGAGCGCGTCAGGACGGCAGTGGTCGGGAAAGTACTTCGGAAAAGTCTCGTCTTCATCTCCTCCTTTCCTTTTCACTTCAAGAAGGGTCAAGGTCCGAATGGGTTGATGAAGTCTTATGGTGAAAGTGCACAACCTCTGCAGAGTGTCAATCTAAGTACTTAGCCGTGTCCCCGGTTATGGACGATTCTGAGCAAGCTAGACGAGGACGTCAACGGATGATCTCATCACTCTAATTTCTCTACGTTAAAACTTGATGGGTGAACAAGGGTAGTTGAGACAATGGTTGTCATACCATACTCATCTCGTATAGATGAAAAGTGTTTTGAAAAGAGATAGGAAAAATCGGCTTTATGCAAAGCAGCCTTCAAACTCCACAAGCCAAATATGCATATAGGTTATTAGAGTTTTCCTCTATGAGTCCACAAAGTGTCACTTGCCAGATCCATTCCTATGGTTCTGACCAATATTTTGGCTGTAACCTACGTGTTGCAGGATGTTCTGACGATGAGTAAGGAACGATGTTGGGTTTCGAGTCTTCAACCGACATGCTCGCCTGTGGCTGCATGAAGATGATGAGGGCTCCATGAATAAAGTTATTTCCGCTGTTTACTTTTTGAGCTAGCCTTGAGCTATGCAATTTGTAATGGATATTTTCCTAAGTACTTGGATCATTCGTGTAATAATTGATGCACTGTTGTGATATTCATCTTTACTGTGTGTGCAAATGATTCGATCTAGGGATTTGCACTATACACAGGGACCGTGCCTGTATTTTAAGTGCAGGTCCGCTACAGATGGTATCAGAGCACTGTGTTGCCTGTAGGTTCGAAACCCTAAGTTTGGATAGAAATAGGTAGACCAAAAAAATTATTTTCTAAGTTCTAAAGTATATAAAATTTTTAGCATGCCTTTTTCCTTAAGTTTCACTCGTAACTTCTTGTCTTATGGAATTTTAATCTCATATCTTGTTTCTTATACTTAAGGATGACGAGCTTCAACTTCAGCACCGCCGATGACTTCAAGGACACTCGTTTTGGTGGCTATCTCCTCGAGCTAGTTGGACTGTTGGAGCTACCCGTGCCAACGATCAAGGGCAATATTCTGAAGAAGTTCAACAAGGAAGGCTGCTGGGGAATCAAGGCCATCCAAGCTGGACGACAGACCGAGCCCCAGACTGATGCCATCGAGATCAAGCTGATTAGCGACTCCATGGAGAAGGGACTCAACCTCGTCATTCAGGACCTGATAGCACGCCTTTGCGGACGTCATCACCGGGAGCTGAGGGGTCACTACTTCCATCACTTTGGGAGACGGTCCGAAGCGGGAGAGCCTTATGACATCGACGCTAAAGATAGGTGCAAGTTTAAGCCCGTATGTAGGTATCTTCAGGACTTAGAGAATCACCTCAATGACCTCCATGAAGATAGACGTTCCGAGCTTTTGAAGAATGATGAGTTATGTGCCCAACTCAAGGAGAGTGAGAAGAAGATCCAGGCTCAAGAAGAAGAAGCCAAGGCCCAGCAGGAGTTGTTCAAGGCACAGGAGAAGAAGTTCCAGAATCAAGAGAAGAGAAATCAGGCGAAGAACAAGGAGATAAGGACCTTGAAGATGGAGCTTGAAAGCAATGAGGTGGAGCTAGAGGCTGACCACGACTTGATTGAGCGGCTTCGTGCAGAGAAGAGAGAACTGCAAGAGAAGAACTCCGCTCTAGAGAAGGAGTTGAAGGAGCTCAAGATGGCACTTGACAAGGAAGGGATCACCATTGAGATAGTGGAGGAGGATGAGGATGCCATGGTCGAGTAGACTAGTTAGTGAGACTACCATTCTTCTACTTCGACGCTACCTTTCGTTTTCGTATTGACCTACCAACTAGTGGTATGGCAGTACCATCGCTTTTGTTTTCAGAACCTTGGTGTGTTTTGCTTTCCGAATAATCTATTCGTTTTTATTAAAAAAGTTTGTGTTGAGCTTGTGTTTGTTGTTGTTAAATTGTGTTAACTGTTTGTATGGGTAGAATATTTCCTTAGTTCTTTCTATCTATACTTATCTATTCTTAAACTGCAGATGCCTCCCCGTCATAATCCCGAGAACAACAACACCGATGCTATGCTTCAGTAGATGATCGCAGCACAGACTCAGTTGATGACAATGATGGCACAATTCATGGCCAATCAGCATGCGCCGCCACCGCCACAACCCCCGCCACCACCACCACCCCCTCAAGTGGACAGACTTACAAGATTTCTGAGGCTTAGGCCTAACAAGTTCTCAACTGCAACTGAACCAATTGTGGCAGATGACTGGCTTCGTTCTGTGCACAAGGACTTGGTGACTTGTGAGTGCACCGACACTGAGATGGTGAGATTCACAGCTCATTTGTTGGAGGGGCCAGCAGCTCAATGGTGGGAAACCTATCAAATCACCCACCCTCTGAATGGCTTGACTTGGGAAACCTTCAAGGAAGGCTTTCGTAATGCCCATATCTCTTCGGGCATTATGAACTTGAAGAAGGAAAAGTTCAGGAGTCTGAGACAGGGAAACAGGACACTCAAGGAGTACATGGATGACTTCTATGCATTGTCCCGTTATGCACCTGAAGACATTGACACTGATGGCAAGAGGAAAGAAAAATTCCTCAAGGGACTATGCGACGAGCTGAAAATCCCTTTGACCGTCGCATACGCCCCAAATTATCAGGCCCTCTTGGACCAAGCCATCGCACTGGAAGATAATATCAAGAAGGCAGAAAACAGGAAGAGGAAGCTGAGTACCAACAAACACCATTCTGAGCCCTCATTCAAGAAGCACTTCTCGCATGAGATGAGCCATGGTCATAAACATGGGAACCACCATAGTGGAGGGAGCAACCACAAACATCATGGTCATAACCACACTGGTGGATTCAAGGGAAGCAATGGAGGCTACAAAGGAAATGGACATGCTGGCCATAATCATAACCATGGACAGCATCACCCAAATCCAGAGCAAAAGAGGGATATCAGCCAAGTGACTTGTTACAAGTGCAAGAACAAGGGCCACTATGCAACCGAATGCCCAGAAAAGAAGGCTGAAGAAGCTAAGCCCAACCCTTTCCAGAAGGGACATGTGAAACATGTCAATGTGGAAGAAGTATATGATGAACCTGATGCTGTGATTGGTACGTTCTTGCTTAATTCATTTCCAGCATTAGTCTTATTTGATACTGGAGCATCGCATTCATTCATTTCAAGAGCTTTTGTAAACAAACATGGGCTAGCAGTTGAAAACATTGGGAAACCTCTTAAAGTAAGTTCTCCTGGTGGAGAAATGATAGTGAACACAGGGTGTAGACAACTAGTTATGGAAGTTGGAAAACATCCCTTCCCCGCGAAATTGATTGTCCTAGAAACCCAAGGTTTGGATGTCATCATCGGATGGATTGGATGACTCGTTATGAAGGGATTATTGATTGCGCGAACAGAACAATCACCCTCACCACACCAGAAGGAAAGAAGATAAGGTTCCGATCAAAGTACGAACTCAGGAAAGTTAGGCTTAATTCTCTTAAGGGGGTTAGCCTAGGAGATGTCCTTATAGCGAAGGAATATCCAGATGTGTTTCCGGAAGAACTACCGGGAATGCCACCCTACAGAGATGTTGAGTTCCTCATTGAACTAAAACCAGGTACGGGACCAATTGCTAAAAGACCATACCCAATGGCCACAGATGAATTGAAAGATCTCAAGAAACAGCTTGATAAGCATCTGCAGAAGGGATTTATTCGTCCAAGTTCCTCACCATGGGGAGCACCAATCCTGTTCGTGCAGAAGAAGGATAGTACACAGAGGCTAGTCATGGACTATCGAGCACTAAATGAGCAAACCATCAATAATAAGTATCCACTCCCCAAAATCAATGATCTCTTCGATCAATTGGAGGGTGCTTGTGTCTTTTCTAAAACCGATCTTTGATCAGGGTACTTCCAGATGAAATTCAGAGAAATGGACATACCCAAGACCGCTTTCACCACTAGATATGGTCTATATGAGTATACGGTGATGTCGTTTGGTTTGACCAACGCTCCAGCTTATTTCATGAATATGATGAATAAAGTGTTCATGGATTTTCTGGATAAGTTTGTCGTGGTTTTCATCGATGACATCTGAGTCTACTCAAAAGCCACAAAGAGCATGAAGAACATTTGCACTTGATATTGCAAAGACTTCGGGAGCATAAGCTGTATGCCAAATTTAGTAAGTGTGAATTTTGGTTGGAGCAAGTTGGATTCCTAGGACACGTTGTGTCTAAGGATGGAATTGCGGTGGATCCTGAAAAAGTATCTGCGGTGACTAACTGGGAACCACCGAAGAATGTTGGAGAAATTCGCAGTTTTCTAGGTCTGGCAGGCTATTACCGGAGATTTATTGAGAATTTCTCCAAGATTGCCAAACCTATGACTGAATTGCTGAAGAAGGGTAAGAAGTATGAATGGACAGAAGAGTGTGAATCTAACTTTCAAAAACTAAAGAAGCAGTTAGTATCCGCCCCTGTTCTATGTCTGCCAGATATAGAGAAGGATTTCCAAGTCTATTGTGACGCTTCACGTCATGGCTTGGGAAGTGTGTTAATGCAAGGAGGCAAGGTTGTGTCATATGCTTCAAGACAGCTTAAGAAGCATGAAGTAAATTACCCCACTCATGACTTGGAGTTAGCTTCAGTGGTACACGCTTTGAAGACATGGAGGCAATATTTGTTTGGAAATCGTTGCGAAGTGTTCACTGATCACAAAAGTCTGAAATATATCTTTACCCAGAAGGAGTTGAATATGCGTCAGAGAAGATGGTTAGAACTTATCAAAGATTATGATTTGAGTATACAGTACCATCCTGGAAAAGCTAGTGTAGTGGTTGATGCTTTAAGCCGCAAGGTCTATGTAAATGGACTTACGGCAGGAGAATTACCTGAAGATTTATGCAAAGGATTTAAGGACCTTAGGTTGGAAGTGGTACCTGAAGGATTCCTAGCGTCATTAGAGGTGCAACCACTTTTGATGGACAAAATCAAAGAATCTCAGAAAGGTGATAAAGTGATGGAAGAAATCAAGAAGAATCTGAGTAAAGTCAAGGCCAAAGGTTTTCGAGAAGATGAACAGGGTACCATATGGTATGAAAAGCGTATTTGTGTCCCTGAAGATGAGGATCTTAGGAAGTTGATACTTCAAGAAGCTCATGACTCACCATATTCTATACATCCGAGTAACACTAAGATGTATATGGATGTGAAAGAAAGGTTCTGGTGGAACAATTTGAAGAGAGATATTGCTGAGTACATTGCCAAGTGTGATGTGTGCAGTCGTGTTAAGGCTGAACACCAGAAGCCAGCAGGATTACTACAACCGTTACCAGTGCCAGACTGGAAATGGGAACAAATCGGGATGGATTTCATCACAGGTTTACCTCGAACCAAATCGGGATATGATTCAATTTGGGTTATAGTGGACCGTTTGATGAAGGTAGCTCACTTCGTGCCCGTGAAGACCACCTATACAAGTGCCAAGCTAGCAGAAATCTATATGAAGAGAATTGTTTGCTTACACAGAGTTCCTAAGAAGATTGTATCTGATAGGGGTACCCAATTTACCTCTCATTTCTGGAAGCAATTGCATGAATCACTCGGAACCAGGCTGGAGTTTAGCATAGCTTTCCACCCATAGACTGATGGACAGACAAAAAAGAGTAAATCAAATTTTAGAGGATATGTTGAGAGCATGTTCATTGGACTATAAATCGAGTTGGGATGATAACCTTCCATATGCTGAGTTCTCTTACAACAATAGTTTCCAAGTCAGCATTGGAATGTCTCCATTTGAAGCCCTGTATGGAAGGAAATGCACTACACCATTGCTTTGGAGTGGTGTAGGAGAGCGTAGTCTATTTGGACCAGATATAATTAAAGAAGCAGAAGAGAAGGTGAGATTGATCAAAGATAGACTGAAGGTTGCCCAATCTAGACAGAAGAGTTATGCTGATTCCAAACGAAGGGAGATCGTTTATGAAGTAGGTGATAGAGCCTATCTTAGAGTGTCACCACTTCGTGGTGTAAAGAGATTTGGGATCAAAGGAAAGTTGGCACCTCGGTTTATCGGGCCCTACAAGATCTTATCTCGCAAAGGAGAAGTAGCTTATGAGTTGGAACTACCGAAGGTTTTATCAGTTGTCCATAATGTTTTCCATGTAAGCCAGTTGAAGAAATGTCACCCAGAGATGGCAGAAACACCATTGAGAGATACAGTGCCGCTAGAGGAAGTTCAACTGGAGAGTGATCTTACTTATGAAGAAAAGCCTATAAAGATATTAGAGACATCAGAAAGGGTCACACGAACAAAGACAATAAAGTTCTGCAAGGTTCAGTGGAATCATCACACAGAGGAAGAAGCAACTTGGGAAAGAGAAGATGATCTCCGAGAAGACCACCCTCACCTATTTGCTAGCCAATCCGAATCTCGGGGACGAGATTCATCTTAAGGGGGTTAGGTTTGTAACATCCCAAATTTCAAAAATTGCATTTCATGCATATCATGGCATCTTTGTTGCATTTGTGTATTTGTGTTTAATTATTTTTCATAAAAACAAAAATATTTTTTTATATAATTTTTCTTATAAGGAAATGCCAATAAAGGCCTTTTAATGCCAGTGGCAAACTTGTAAATAAAAAGTCTTCTAAATATTTTGCAAATAAGTTTTTCTGATAGATAATTTAATTACAAGTTTTTACAAATTTATTTCATAATTTTTGGGCTTTTATTTTAAAAGTTATTAGCAATTCCAGAAAAGGTTTTATAAAAAAAGGATGACGTCATGCTGACGTCATCGTCGTTCTCTCTCCCGCTAGTGGACATTCCCGGCCGAAACCGCCGCACCACTCCCCTCTTCAATCCGTCCACCGAGCCTCTCCCCTCCCCTTCCACGATTGTCGGCACAGTGGAAACCAGGGTACCACGGGCCGGCCTGCTAGGGCCCACAAGATTCTTCGGATGATTTTTCCTAAGGACCAGGCTCTCCAAGCCTGGCGAGCCTCGCGAAGGTTTTCCCTCGCGAGGGACCGTTTCCCCTCGCCGAGGGTTTTTCTCCCTTGGCGAGGGATCTCTCCTCGAGAAGGCGTCTCCAACGCCACCTGCAATTCTGCTAAGGACCAAGCCGAAGGGCTCGGCGAGGCCTTTTGCCTTGCCGAGTTCCTTCCTCACGAAGCCATCTCTGCCTCCGCGGCAGGGCGCACATGGGCTCTGCGCCCATGTGCAGGATGACGCGCGTGCCTACGCGCGATGACGACGACGCCGCAGTTGCCGTTTCCATGTATAAAGCAGTCAACAAAGCGGCACCAAGCAAAGCGGACAACGAGTATTGCCCCTTCGGTGATAAGGGAACCGTCTGCAGCTACGCTCCAAGGACGACATCACCGTGGGCCACGCCCCACCTCAGCAGGCGCCAGCCCACCGTCCGGCTGGCCGGTGGCTTTTCCAGCTTTGGTGACTCCGTCCCTGCCATGGACCGCGTCCATGGACTCCACCTTTATCGTGCACCCTGCTCCCTCCTTCGTCGCCATGTGGTAACCCTTCCCGCCCAAATGTTTGGGCAGAAGAGGTCCAAGACGCCTATAAAAGGAGGGGGAGCACGTTCGGGCAAAGGGTTCGCTTTTTGGTTCCAAGTTCACGCTTCCAGAACCCTAGCCATTGTTAGCCACCTCGAGCTCGCCAAGCTCTCCTGTACTGTAACCTCTCCAAGCAGTGCAATACACCTAAGCAGGACGTAGGGGTTTTACCTCCCTAAGAGGGCCCTGAACCTGGGTAAGATCTTGTGTCCATCTCTGCAGTGTTGTCCGGCAGCGAGTCCGACGAGCACCGTCGCCGGAGCACGTTGAAGGTTGTTTGGCTCCGCGTTCAGCCCCTTACACGATACCTTGAGAGGCATCCCCAGTTCCTGGGACAGCACTCCAACAACGATGCCCATCTTAAACCCCTCCTCCTCCTCTTCCGTTTGCCCCACACCACTCCACCCGGGAGCCCCTAGGCTGCCTACACGCGAGCTCGCCGTCTCGTCACTTGCCGCCGCCATCGAGCTCCGTTTCCTGTGAAGTCCGGCGTCCCCGCGCCATTTCTTCTCTCCCCCTTCCTTTCTTTCTTCTTTGCGCACCGTTTTGACAAGTTTGTGCACCTTCTCGTGCCTCAGATCGACGCGGGCATCCTCGACCGCGCTCGGCCGCCGCCTTCCACGACTCCGGCGAGCAATTGGAGGAGCACCAGGACGCCTCAACGCCGACGACCTCGCCACCACGTCCGCCTCGTCCTCCTCTCTTCAAGGGTAACGAAACCCCTCTCCCTAACCCTCTGTTTTCGCCGGAACGGTCGTGCCCGCGCCGTCACCGCCATCCGCCGCCGCGCGGGAAACCCTAGCGCCGCCCGTTTCCGGCCAGTCCATCTAGAGCCGTAGGATCTAGATCGAACGTCCACCGTTATATCACTTAACCGAATCGGTATCCTCCAACCGGGAGCCGCCACGTGGCCCGGTTTCTTTTTATCTTTTTCTGTTTTTCTGTTTTTGGGCAGAAAATCATCCAAACTTGTAAAATTCATATCTTTTGAACCACAACTCCGAATTTAGTGATTTTGATGTCTACGGATTGAGAAAAATGAGTAGAATCCATTAGTATAGTTTTTGTTAATTTTTGTATCGTGCATAAACTTGTTATTTGCAGAATGTGTATTAACTTGTTTAGACTATAAAATGAGTTTTACAAATCCTTTTTGAGTGAATCAAATTGCTAAAATCTTGTTTAGTTGTCCTCTGTCCAGTAGCATGTTCATCATATTTTATTAAAATGTTTTTATGCAGAAACTTTAGAATTTGTGTGTTTGCCCTTATTTAGGTGTTTTGGAATTTATTCCTATTAAGTAATTTATTAAAAATTGTTTGTGACATCATGCATGTAGAACAACCCGAGAACTAAAAGTTATTTTACTTTTGTGTTGTTGAAATTTTTGCATATTCATGCATGGCATAATTTTTGTATTGTCACTTGTGTGATTTTTTGTATGTTTATTTGTGTGTTTTGTTTTTGGTTAGATTATTCGGAGGGAACCGAAGACTTTTGCAGCTGCTACTCCTGCTCCTCTTGTTGCCAAGGCAAGTGGCACACTTGCATAACTTGACCTATTATTTTGATATATGCATGTGGTAGTGATATTTGGAAATAGCATGATAGGCTTATTAGTATGGCTATGCTAAAAACTGTTTAGAGTAGTTTCTCCCTTTACTAGATGGTCTAGATGCTCCTATGATAACTTGGTAGAATTATAGAAATGCTATGCAAAATGTTGTTTTTGATAAAAGTAAAATTCTACTAAGTTAAAGAACCTCCTGGGTGGATTTTGGCTTTGCTTGGTGGTTTATGGTTGAGTGGCTACTCGGGACCATGTCTATGGTGTTTTTCACCCGAGATTGGCTCACTCGTGGACGGCCACCCAGGGACAAAGAGATCAACGTTACTCCGAGTTTAGTTAGCTTACCGTGCAGCCATAACTCATATGGGCTCTGGCTAGACTAAGTATGTAGTATGGAACCGGCCCGGCCTGACAGGTGGTGGTAGAGGAAAGTTGGTGGAGCGCGTCAGGACGGCAATGGTCGGGAAAGTACTTCGGAAAAGTCTTGTCTTCATCTCCTCCTTTCCTTTTCAATTCAAGAAGGGTCAAGGTCCGAATGGGTTGATGAAGTCTTATGGTGAAAGTGCACAACCTCTGCAGAGTGTCAATCTAAGTACTTAGCCGTGTCCCCGGTTACGGACGATTCTGAGCAAGCTGGACGAGGATGTCAACGGAAGATCTCATCATTCTAATTTCTCTAAGTTAAAACTTGATGGGTGAACAAGGGTAGTTGAGACAATGGTTGTCATACCATACTCGTCTCGTATAGATGAAAAGTGTTTTGAAAAGAGATAGGAAAATCGGCTTTATGCAAAGCAGCCTTCAAACTCCACAAGCCAAATATGCATATAGGTTATTAGAGTTTTCCTCTATGAGTCCACAAAGTGTCACTTGCCAGATCCATTCCTATGGTTCTGACCAATATTTTGGCTGTAACCTACGTGTTCCAGGATGTTTTGACGATGAGTAAGGAACGATGTTGGGTTTCGAGTCTTCAACCGACATGCTCGCCTGTGGCTGCATGAAGACGATGAGGGCTCCATGAATAAAGTTATTTCCGCTGTTTACTCTTTGAGCTAGCCTTGAGATATGCAATTTGTAATGGATATTTTCCTAAGTACTTAGATCATTCGTGTAATAATTGATGCACTGTTGTGATATTCATCTTTACTGTGTGTGCAAATGATTCGATCCAGGGATTTGCACTATACACAGGGATCATGCCTATATTTTAAGTGCAGGTCCGCTACATGCTCATTGTGACGAGTCCAACGAGTCCAAGATTATCGAAAACGGAGTTCGTGGGTGAAAGTTATTGTATTTCCGATTTGCAAATGGGAGCTTTTACCTTTCCCCATTTAACTTTATATTATATTCTTGGACTATGATGTTTCTCTGCATATTCTTGTTGTGCTCGTTGTGACGATTCCAACGAGTCCAAGAATGTCGAAAACGGAGTTCGTATGTGGGAGATATTGCTTTTCTTTTATCGGAAAGTTTTTTAACAGAAAATCAGATTTGAAAACGACAAAAAAGGGAAGCCGGCCTGGCCAGGCCCGAGGCCGGCCCAAGGCCGGACCGTTCGGGTGGTGTCCCGGCCAGCCTTCTCCCGCCAGGCTGGGTCGCGGTCGGGCCCAGGCCGGAGCTCTCGGGTGGCCTCCCGGCCTTTCCCCCCGCGCGGGCCGGCCCAAGGCCGTTGCCAGGCTGGGCGCTCTGCTTCGCTCTGTTGACCGATCATTCAGTGCGTCTGTTTCCCGGCCGGCCTGGCTGGTTGCTGGCCGGCCCCAGGCCGGGAACTCTGCAGCACTTTTGTCCCACCTTTTTCTCCACCAACGACTCCTTTTTGGAGCCACCTATAAAAGGGGTTTCTTCCCCATTTTCCTTGCAGATCTCATCCCTTGCTCTCTCTCCTCCATTGCCAACATTTTGAGAGCGCAATTCCCTCTGATCCCTCCGATGATTCTTGCCCAAATTTAGGGAAACAATATAGGAGATCTAGATCCATCTTCCCACCAAACAAAATCTACTCTAAGTGAGGGGAACTCGTGGGATCTAGATTTTGGAGTTCTTGGTGTTTCTCCTCCGTTCTTCCTCCTAAATCCCTCTGTCGTGGGGTTGTCACGGCAAGTTCTTCCTCGGGGAAGATGAGTTCTGGGGCCATTGATGACTGAAGTACGCTGGAACGGTTAATCTCGCCAAGGAACAAGGATTTACCCAGGTTCGGCCCCTCTGATTCGAGGTAAAGACCTACTTCCTGCTTCTCTGTTATTGCTCTTGATATGTCTCGATTACAAGGACCCGGCTCCCACAACTTAGGAGCCGGCGACTTCTCTCTGGTGGCTAGGGTTTCTCTATTGGTTGAAGCTTAGAACCTCTCTCTTGGAACTTGTCGATCTAAGGTCCAGGACCCCGCTTATAAAGGCTGTCGGGTCTCTGGACTTACACTTTACACCGAGTCATACTAGAATACGGAGTCCTACTCTACGTCTTGGTCTTCCAAGTCTAGACTCCGGGTTGTACTTGGACTCCTTCCGGACGGGTCCTTTCTTCATCATGGGCCTTGGTCGGCTTGTCTCCAGCCCAGCCCATGCGACTTGATATGTGACTCGGCTTTGGCCTTCTTGGTCTTGGCGGGTCTACTTTCCGGGTCCATGGGCCTACCTATAAAGTATCCCCCCATCAGTAGCCCCCGAATTTATCTTGGGCACAGCTTGCGGCTTCCTCTGACTTGCTGATTCGACTCTCTGGGTCGACTCCTTCCACTTGAGCCAATGGCTCCAAAGTCGCCTGCTGCTAGCTCCAAGATGAATTCCTGCATAAAAACATAACACATATATAAAATGAGTCCACTCTTATCCCTTGTCCAAGCCACCACCCTTGCCCTCGTACTAGCAGGCCGGGTTCTGGTGTGACTCTTGCGAACAAGGGCTAAATAAGCTGATTTCACTGTCACAGGACTCGTCATTCTGAGACAAGCCGGCTACTTCCATATCTGTGACCTTTGACCTTTCTCTGTTGTGATTTCTTATCTGTCTGTTTGGCCACTAGAACGTTTTTACTGAAACGTTATCCACAGTTGACTTTCTAGGGTTTTACCCCCCTTTATAAATCGCGAAGGGTTAGGCCCTAAACCTCACTTGCCCCTTCAGCTCAAAGCTCTCCTTCCTCTCTTTCGCGCCCATCTCTTCCCGCGCCCAGCACGCACCGCCCGCACGCCATGGCCCCCAAGCGCTCAAAGACCACATCGAAGGCCAAGGCGACCACGTCGAGCAGGACGGTGAACATTGCCGCCGCGGCCGCCGCCGCCGCCAAACCCTCCTCCAAACGATCGATCTCCGCCGATTGGAGTGGATCTACGGTCGGCGGAGCAATTGAAGACCCACAGGCTCTCAGGTTTGATCCCTTCTAGTGCTCAAGCTCGGGCCCCAGGGGATGAGATCGTTCCCTCTCCCGCTAAGGACGAAGTAGTTGTCTTCGTGGAGCACCTATTCCGCGGCTTTTCTCCCCCCGGCGATTTTTTCTTCCGCCAGCTCCTCGAGCTTTATGAACTGCGGATTCATGATCTTGCTCCTAACTCCATCCTCACACTTTCTAATTTTGTCGTTCTCTGTGAGGATTACCTCCAGATTAAACCTGATATCAACCTTTGGCTCGAGCTCTTTTACTGCAATCCCCAACCTGAAACCTCTGGGGGTCCTCTTCTCCAATGTGGCGCCGTCGCCCTTCAACGGCGCCTCAACTCCGTCTTCCCTAAGCCAGTTTTCCCAAATCGCATCAAAGACTGGCAAAGAACTTTCTTTTATTGCAAGGACACTTCCCCTGCAAATGAACCTAAACTTCCCTTGTTCTCTGAGGAACGCCTCCGGGCAACTCCTCTGATGAAAGCCATGTGCCCAGAGGCCGACCGGCCAAGGGTCGAGTCTCTGATCACTCGCATCCGGGCCCTCTTGTCCCACAATTTGGAAAATATGGATTTGGTCCGTTGCTGGACAACTTGGAGAATCCAGCCGCTGAGTCCTAGGACTCGACTGATCTGCTCATATACCAGATGCGCTGGTGATGACCTCCGGGTTACGGAGCAGCTGTCTGATGGACCGGAACTTGGTCGACTCATCAAGAAGTTGACTGGGAAACCGGTGAAGGATCAAGCTTATTTCGGGCTCCAACCCTTCTGCTCAACCAACCCAGCTCCTGATGTAAGTATTACTCTCTACTTTATTTCAACCTTGACTTCACTTGTATTGCTTGCTGACTCATGTTTACTAACTCTTTTGCAGCTCACCGACTCCTTCTGGAAGCCGGCCTCTGGAGCTGGTTCTAAGAATAAAGCTGAAGCTGAGGCTGAAGCTGAAGAAGAAATCCCTGCCACAGATCAAGCCACTGTGGCAGATGACACTGATGATGAGGATGAGGAGTCCTCCCAGGAGGCTCCTGCTGATGATGGTGCTGCCGATGAGGAGTCCTCGCCAGAGGCTCCCACTAAGAATGCTGATGAAGAGGAGTCCTCCCAAGAGGCTCCCATTGTGGAAGAAACCGACGATGACGAGTCCTCTCCAGAGGCTCCCCCCACTAGGCAAACTGACACTGCCTCTGCTGCTGCTCAACCATCTCCATCCGCAGAGTCCTCTGCCAGGAGTCATTCCTCATCCTCTCCAGCCTCGAACAACAATGGCTCTCGAGAGGCTGTTCCCAAGGTACCACTCTCACGAGTCCTTGGGTCCTCTCGCTCCCCCACTAAGCCTGAAGAGCAAATGCAGAGCGTTATCGCCGCTAGGAAGAGGAAGCTACGTTCCGATGGGCCTGCAGATGCTCCTGAGCCTTTGCCAGTCTCCCACCAACGGAAATCGACCTCTCCTCCCCAAAAGGACGACTCTTACAACTCTGGTTTGTCAATGCCCTCTTCATGCTCTCAGACCGCCTTGGATCTGGAGACCAATATTGGGTAAAACTCTTTTGTCTCTGTACTTGCAATTGTATGACTTCTGATCTTTCCTTTCACTAGGTTTATTGACTTCTATTTCTGAATATTTCAGGGCTCGGCCTTGTGCCAAGGTAACAAAACTCCCAGGCATGGCTGATGTCTCCTCTGGGCGTGGACCTGCCCCTCCATCGACTTCTCAGACAACCAGTACGAGGACAGGTCCCTCCATCGCTGCATCAGCTGGCGCAGCCACGACTCCTACCATTCCCGAGTCCTCTTCAAAGGCTCGAGCGGCGACTCCAACAACAGTCCAGCCCAGCTCTGGTGCTGCGACTCCTGATTCTGCGCCTCCAGTTCAGCCGGCTCCTGTCAAGCCGACTCCTGCAGCCTCTCCATCAATCAAGATCAAGTCATCTACTGACTACAGTCGACTTCGGGTGGCAGATAACATGTCATTTTCCGAAGCCTATGCTGAAGCAGTCGACTTGAACGATCAAGCTGCTAGGCTGAAGGACGACGAGCAAACGGCTCTTAGGTCTCTTCACATGGTTCATGAGGTAAGCTTGTCTGACTTCTCCTTTCATGCTTTCTGGCATCATCCTATCTCAGTAGCCCCCAAGCACCTGTCTGTGGTGACTTGTGACTAGGATAGGTGCTTCATCCTGAAATCAAACCATTTGGTAGGTAGAACAAACTTGCATACTGTAGCCCCCAAGGCCTGAGTCCTTAGCTCTACTAGGACTCGGGGCTGATAATTTACTGTCTGTCGGGTCCTTAGACCAAAAACTTTCGCACGAGTAGCCCCCAAGCGCCGAGTTGTCAGCCTGCGACGACTTGGAGCTACCAATATGTATTACTCACTGATACCTTACTTGAAGAAAAAATTTCTGTTCTGCGAGTAGCCCCCAAGCGCCAAGTTGCTAACTTGTGGCGACTTGGAGCTTATGACTTCTCCACTAGGACTTGCATGTCTGGAAAAAATCTGACTCCTGAGTAGCCCCCAAGCGCCAAGTTGTTAACTTGTGACGACTTGGAGCTCATGAGTTCTTTATTTGACTTGTGTAGCTCACTTGTGCTTTATGACTTGTAATTGCAGTGCATTGTCTCCAAGATGAAGAGAGATATGAAAGAACTTGAGGACCAGGCAGCTGCCAGTGCCAGATCTGCCATGGCCGAAAAAGAACACTCCCTTCAGCTTGAGAAGGATCTGAAGACCTTAGCTGCTCAACTGGAGCAGGTGAAAAAAGAGTCGGCTGATGCAAGAAAGATTGCTCAAAAAGCACACAATGACCTACAAGTTGTGTTCAACACTTGCAAGAAGGGCATTGGTGCAATGTGTCAGCATATATTTGGTGAGTTTATGACTTTTGCTTGCTTCCTTTTGCACCTTTGTGAATTGCTTTTCAACTGACAATGACTCCTTGACTTCCTTTCTGCAGGGGCTGACTCCCCAAAACTTAAATTGCCCACAAGCAAACAACTGTCTGAGATGCTTGATTACTGTCATGGGCTACAAGAGGGAGCCCGTTCTGTGGTCAAGTATTTGAATCATAAAGGCAAGTGCCCCAAAGAGCCTGAGCGTCTGGTGGACGAGTTGTCCCGAGCACCAGGCTATGTGCGTTTGTGGAAACAATCTTCCATGAGGAGATCTGCTATCAGGATCCTGGCCTTAGCCCACAGCTACTATCCCACTGTTCTTGAGCCAGCAATGCTTACAATGGGGAAGCCTGAGCAGCATGAGGATGGCAAACCTTTTACTCAGAACGATTTCATAGCAGAAGAAAAGCTGGTGCGGCCATATGCTTGTGAGATTGCGAATAAGATGGACCCTGAGGTATGGGTTCATCATTATGATTTGGAGAACAAGAGAGTCACTCCAGTAACTCCTGAGATAGTAAATTTTGGCCGCCCATCACAGGACCCATCTGGTGTATTCACTGCCTCTGCCGGTCCGAGTTCATCGTCACCGGCGGCTCCTGTTCCAAGTGCTGAGCCTACCCTGAAGACTCCTTCTGCGCCCACTCCTTCTAGAGCTGTCTCCGGAGACGCTCAGAAACAAGCAGATCTTGGTAAGCATATGAAGAGTCCCAAAGGTACTGGATTTCAAATGAAGAGAGTCGCCACCAAGCCTCCATTGAAGCCGGCTCCTTCTTCCGCTGCTCAAGCACAAGGCAAATCTCCTGCTAAGAAGAACTCGTCGACTCCTGCTGTTCAGGCAAAGGACAAGTCGCCTGCTAAGGAGGACTCCCGAACTCTGGCTAAGGAGTCGACTCCTCTGGAAGACCACCCTTTGAATGACTTTTGAGTGCTATGTAATGCTGTGTTACTGTTGAGACTTTGTAATTATGCACTATGGGTGCTTTTAAACTATTGAGCTTGTTGAGCTCTTTTGAGTTGTAAAGATGCACTACTGGTGCTTTAAACTATTTAGCTTGTTAGCTATTTTGAATTTGTGCCAATCGGCTTGGTTCTTATAACCCGTCTAATTTTTCACTGATGAATAAGTAGGCCCTGCATGACTTCTCGTACAGCTTGTGCTGACAGGTTCTTAACTCATATGTTCCTTAGGATCCATAAGAGAAAGAAGCAAGTCATGCCTGTAGATAGATCATATTGTGCAGGATGCATCTGACTTACCAGCGAGAAAACTAGGAAAATTTGGCTACTGTGCCGGGTCCAAGAGTTTAAGCTTAACTTTTTTCACTGAAAAGCAAGCCCCCAAGAACCTGATGATCAAAATTTAAAGAACAAAGCGCACTCACTGGGTGACTCGACTAAAGGACTCATGTTCACAAAAGCCGGCTTTATTTCATTTGATCATAATAATTCGATTACATCTAGGCATGGCTCACTGGGCTCATTGCCTTTCAACTCATGAATCTATTACAACTTAGGTATAATATGGACGTAGCTGAGCTATGTTCCAAGGCCTCTTTGCCTCTGCATAAGGATCTAGGGTATGAGCTGTATCAGCTCCTTTGCCTACACTTGCCGGCTCTCGTACATCCATTAGATAGTACGATCCGTTGTTCAGATTCTTGCTTATGATGAACGGTCCTTCCCATGGTGGCGATAACTTGTGCATCCCTTCCTTACTCTGGACAAGGCGAAGCACTAAGTCTCCTTCCTGGAAAGTCCTGGTTTTGACTCTGCGTGCGTGATATCGCCGCAGGTCCTGCTGATAAACTGCTGATCTCTCAAGGGCTAGCTCCCTTGCTTCCTCAAGTGCATCGACCGAGTCCTGGCGGGCGAGTTCGTTTTCTGTCTCCACATAATTGGCGACTCGTGGCGAGTCATGCAACAAGTCGCTTGGCAAGACAGCTTCTGCTCCATACACCATGAAGAAGGGTGTGAAGCCAGTAGATCTGTTAGGAGTCGTCCTGATGCTCCAAAGTACTGCTGGTAACTCCTCAACCCAGGACCCGGCGGCTCTTAGCAGAGGGACTCGGAGCCGAGGCTTAATTCCCTTCAGCAACTCCTGATTTGCCCTCTCTGCTTGTCCATTGGACTGTGGATGTGCCACTGAGGCTAGGTCGAGTCTGATGTTGTTCTCACCACAAAACTTGGCCATCTCCCCAACTGATAAGTTGGTACCATTATCTGTAATGATGCTATGAGGATACCCAAAACGTGTGGCTATCTTCTTGAAGAATCTCACAGCTGATGCACCGTCAACTCTGCTGACGGGTTCCACCTCCACCCACTTGGTGAACTTGTCAACTGCTACTAGCAGATGGGTCTTCTGACAAGGCGACTTTGAGAAAGGGCCCACCATGTCGAGTCCCCAAACTGCAAATGGCCAAGTGATAGGGATGGTTCTGAGTTCTTGAGCTGGCACGTGGTCTTGCCTTGCGTACCTTTGACATCCATCACAGACTCGAACTATCCTCTCTGCATCTAAATGCGCTGTCAGCCAAAAGAACCCGTGTCTGAAAGCTTTTGACACCAAGGATCTAGTGGATGCATGATGACCACAATCTCCTGCATGGATCTCTTGCAATATTTGCTTGCCCTCTTCTGGAGACACACATCTCTGGTAGACTCCAGTAACGCTTCTTCTATATAACTCGCCATTAATGACTGTATAGGACTTGCATCGCCTGATGAGTTGCTTTCGCTTGACCTCATCCTTTGGGAGTTCACCCCGCAGGAGATAGGCTAGGTAGGGCTCTGTCCACGTTGGGATTGCTCGTACTGCTGCAACAAGTGCCGACTCTGGGTCTGGAAAAGCTAACTCCTCCTCTGTGGGCAACTTGACTGAAGGGTGGTGAAGTTCATCTAAGAACACATTTGGTGGTACTTTCTCTCGACGAGAGCCGAGTCGTGATAACGCATCAGCGGCTTCGTTCTTGCGTCTGTCAATATGCTCCACTTGATAACCAGAAAAGAACCCGGCTATCTGTTCGACTGCTCTTCTATAAGCTGCCATGTTTGCATCCTTCGAGTCCCAAGTTCCAGATACTTGCTGAGCTACGAGATCCGAGTCTCCAAAGCACCTGATACGCTTGATGTTCATCTCCTTGGCCAAACGCAGGCCATGTAGCAAAGCCTCATACTCTGCCATGTTGTTGGTGCAATCAAAGTGTAACTGAAGGACGTATGCTAACTTATCTCCCTTAGGCGATGTTAACACCACGCCGGCTCCTGAGCCTTCCAACTGTCTGGACCCATCAAAGTGCATTGTCCAATACTTGGTGCAAGGAGTGCTTGGTGAAGATGTAAAATCTGTCCAATCATTGACAAAATCCACCAAAGCTTGAGATTTGATCGCTGTCCTTGGCTCATATGTAATATGATAAGGACCCAACTCAATTGCCCACTTGGCGACTCGCCCTGTTGCCTCTCTGTTGCGTATAATATCTGCTAGCGGTGCTGAACTCACCACCTTAATTGGATGCTCTTGGAAATAATGCTTGAGCTTTCTACTTGCAAGAAAAACTCCATAAACTAGTTTCTGCCACTGAGGGTACCTTTGCTTTGACTCTGTGAGGACTTCACTGATGTAGTAGACAGGTCTCTGCACTGGGTACTCCTTTCCTTCCTCTGCACGTTCCACAACTACTACTGCGCTGACAACTCTCTCGTTGGCAGCTACATATAATAGCATGGGCTCCTTATCTGTAGGAGCTGCAAGTACTGGTGCTGTTGATAAAGTTTTCTTCAACTCCTCAAAAGCACGGTCAGCCTCTTCATCCCATAGGAATTTGTCTGACTTCTTCAGGAGTCGGTAGAGAGGACCCGCCTTCTCCCCGAGTCTGGAAATAAACCTGCTCAGAGCTGCCACACATCCAGTAAGCTTTTGGACGTCCTTCAGACAAGTCGGCTTCTGCAAGTTATGGATAGCCTTGATTTTCTCTGGATTTGCCTCAATGCCTCTCTCTGAAACGATGAAGCCTAGGAGTTTGCCAGCAGGGACTCCAAAGACACACTTGGTCGGGTTGAGCTTCATCTTATACTTGCGCAGGTTCTCAAAGGTTTCTGTCAAGTCTGCTATCAAAGAGTCGGCCTTCTGAGATTTGACAACTACATCATCCACATAAGCATGAATATTCCTTCCAATCTGTTTTTTGAAACAGTTCTGGATACACCTCTGATATGTAGCTCCCGCATTCTTGAGTCCAAAGGGCATTGTTGTATAACAAAATGCTCCAAAGGGCGTGATGAAGGACGTTTTCAACTCATCCTCTATGTTGAGTCTGATCTGATGGTACCCTGAATATGCATCCAAGAAACAAAGCAACTCTGACCCCGCTGTGGAGTCGATGATCTGATCTATGCGAGGTAGTGCAAACGGGTCCTTAGGGCAATGCTTGTTCAGGCCCGTGAAGTCAATGCACATCCTTAACTCTCCTGTCTTCTTTGGTACCAATACTGGATTGGCCACCCACTCTGGGTGAAAGACCTCCTTGATGAACTCGGCTGCGAGGAGCCGAGCCACCTCTTCTCCTATGGCTTTCCTCCTGTCATCATGAAACTTGCGCAGACCCTGCTTGACTGGTCTTGCATTAGGATTAACGTGCAAGCTGTGCTCGGCGAGTTCTCTCGGGACTCCTGGCATGTCAGATGGCTTCCATGCAAAAACGTCCCGGTTCTCACGGATGAACTCGACGAGCGCGCTTTCCTATTTATCAGAGAGGTGTGCCCCAATGGTGAACTGCTTGGAAGAGTCCCCAGGGGTAAAGTCGACTTGCTTTGTGTCCTGAGCTGACTTGAATTTCATCTTCTCCTCTGTGGCCGGCTTCTTAAGGACCGAGTTGTCCTCCGGATCCACGTTTGCCTTGTAAAATTTCAGCTCCTCTTGAGCACAAGCTGTCTCAGCCATGGCTGCATCACCTAACTCGCACTCCAATGCCATCTGTCTGCTGCCATTAACTGTGATGATTCCTGCTGGACCTGGCATCTTGAGCTTCAAGTACACATAACATGGCCTGGCCATAAACTTAAAATACGCAGGTCGACCAAAAGAGCATGATATGGGCTCTTAAGGTCCACTACTTCAAAGGGCATAATCTCTGAACGAAAATTCTCCACTGTGCCAAAGCAACCTCAAGATAAATCTTACCAATGGGCTTAGTCGACTTCCCTGGTACTATCCCGTGGAACACTGTCTCCGTTGGAATTAGCTGTCTATCTTGCAGCTGCATCCTCTTGAATGTGTCGTATATAAGATGTTGATACTGCTTCCACCATCCATAAGCACTTTGTTCAATGTATAGCCCCCAACTTGAGGTGCCACTACCAAGGCTAGCTGCCCTGGCTCGTCGATTCTTGGAGGATGATCTTGCCCGACTCCATGTGATTGTTGCTCTGACCATCTGAGCCACTGTGGAAGGGCCGGCTCTACTTGCATTAACCGCTCTGACTTTCAACTTCTTGGAACGCTTGGACGTACTAGTTGTGAATACATGTAGCTGCCACGACTCGGGTTTGCTGCCGAGTTGTGACATAATACTGACCATTGCCCTCGTGAAGCTGCTTCGGGTTCTGCTGGAACCCGCCCTGCTGGTGACCTCCTCCTTGAGGTTGGTTTGAGTGTTGCCGGCTCCTCCACCGTTATTGCCGGGTCCTCCGGCTCCGTTGTTCCCTCTAATATCCACCATTGGTTGTTACCCCTACCTCCTCCTGGCCCTTGGAACCTGGCGCGCTGCAAATCTACGCACTGTCCCAGGGTATGACCGCATCTACCGTTCTTGGCATGTTTAGGGCATGGAATTCTCAAGACCCTCCTCTGTGCTTGGAGTGCGGCCTTGGTATCCACCAGAATTGTTGTCCTTACGTCTGACTCCAGTGTTTGTGTTGGCCACTAGGTCAGAGTTGTCTCCATACGGCCTCTTGCCACTACCTTGATTCTGGTTCTGATTCTGGTTCTGGTTCTGACCATTGCCACCTTGTCCTTTAGTTCTTCCTCCTGATCCTTCGTTTTGTCTGTGGCAGCGTGCTTATTAGCACCTGCCATGATCTCACCAATCGTAAGGGGATACCTTGATTCAGGCTCTCCTTCATACGACCTAGCTTCCACTCAAGGGATTGTAATTGCAATTCTCTCCATCGCCATTAAGACTAAAACTGGGTGGGAGTCCTTGTGAGGAGTTAATGATCTCTGAGACTCGCTTCATCCAGTGCCTTGCTGACTCGCCCTTCCTCTGGACACATCGCTCCAGGTCCTCAATGGTGCTGAGTTTCTTGCATGTGCCTTGGAAATTCTGAATAAAAGCCGCCTTCAATTGCTCCCAAGAGTTGATTGACCTAGGAGGCAAGTTGCGCATCCACACCTTGGCTGCTCCCTCCATCATAAGATACATGAACTTGGCACACAGATTACCTGTGGCGTTGCGAATACTCATTGCCATCTCGTATGTACCCAACCAAGAGGTCGGGTCCATGTTGGGCTCATAGTTTGGAACCTTGCGCGGCTCCTTGAAACTGCTAGGAAAGGACTCGGACCTGATGGCATCAGACAAACACTCTGGTCCTGTTAATGCTGGGGACGCACCAGGAGAAGTCACCTCCTCGTGGACCCGGGTTGGCTGAGGCGGGTTAACTGCACCCACACTAACGCTCTGTCCCTCTCTGCCTCCCGAGCTCTTGCTGCTTCTCTCTCTCATCGTTGCCTTGCTTCATCAACCACTAGCTGGAAGCTTGTGAAGCAGTTGGTATGTTTGCACGATTCCTTGCTAGTTCACGACGCCTTGCACTCGTAGAGTTTGCCGGGTTGGACTCGCCGTGCCGACTCCTCGTACCTGAGTTAAAGGGCGTTGAGTGTAGCCTACTGCATCTGGAAAAGTTGGATACAAGCTTGCTGAGTCAAAGCTGTTTTCAGTAACTCGATAGCCTCGCGAGTCTCCTGTCCTGCTGGTCCCTCTGGTACCACAATTCTCCAATCTCAGAGTCGCCGCATGCACGTTGTCCATAGGATTAGAATAATGTCCCTCTGGAGTATGAAATCTGTTAGGGCTGTGCCCCTAAGCCACCAGATGCTCCTCCTCCGACTCCTCCTTCAGGCGGTGGTCCGTTAGCACGGCTGCCTCCCGATCCTTCTGGTGGGGTGGGGTGGTGGTGGCGGTGGTGCTCCTCCGGCTCCTCCTGCGGCGCCTCCTGCTGGCCGCTGAGCCTCCTAGTCCGGCTCCTCTGCCTGGACCATTGGGTGTGGTGAATAGATTGGTTGGATTATGTGAACTCCATCATGCAAGCGACTCCTGGCTCGCGATGCTGAATTGAAGTAAGCTCCTCGCGGCGCCTCCGCACGACCTGAGCTTCATCTTGGACTCGGGCCTGCTCTGCAGCTAATCTACGGTTTGCCTCTGTGATATCAGCTAATTGCTTCTCCAACGCAGCACGAGCGTTGGTTAACTCGGCCGCCCTCTCTGCGGCATTACTTGCATTAATCTCCTTTGTCAACAGAGTCGGATCAAATTGATTCCCGGTGTTTCCAGACATGTAGACTCCCACAACACGAGCGCGTACTGGCGACTCCGTAATCCTCTTCCTCTATCCCATACCCAAGCCGATCTTCAAACAAGGGTAGGATGGACTCTGAATCTGCATCATAATCTGAATCTGACTCTTGCATCACCTCTGGTTCCTCAGCTAGGGGTCCCTCAGACTCGGCGATGATGCCGACCTCTGAAGTTCCGACTGACTCCTCGCCGTCGACTCGACGATAACAGTTAGCTCTGGCACCGACTCCGCCGAGTTCTCGCGAAGACCCGACGCGCACACCATCCCACGAACACGTTGATTCCTCCAAAGACAAGCTGATAGCCCTCGTCGACTTCATTCATCTCCGAGGTCCAGCCTGAGTCATCGATCTCTGTCTCTCCTGCTCATAAGTGTAGACCCGCCCGATGGCGAGTTTCTCCATAGCTCGACGAGCAGCTCCAACG
>QRDG01000501.1:1027246-1160092 GCA_012064385.1 Puccinellia tenuiflora | reverse complement strand
TGAAGAACCAAGGTTTATTCGAACCAGTAGGACTTTGAAATCAACAAAGAGGTGCACGTCGACGATCTCTGGTGCTTAACCATCAACGAACGCGGGCCTGCACACACTCAAACGATTACCTTGCCCCCAACGGCAGGAAGGTTGTTAATCTTCTGGGTCTGCTGAAAACAAAGCGGTTAAATGTATAGTGAAATGGATGAAAATATGGAAACGGACTAGCGAGCAAATAATTATGAGAAGCAAATAAACAGTGTTGTAATCAATGGAATAAAATGGACCGGGGGCCATGGGTTTACTAGTGGTGTCTTGATGACCCACAAGTGTAGGGGATCGCAACAGTCTTCGCGGGTAGCTTAACCCTAATTTATTGATTCGACACAAGGGGAGCCAAAGAATATTTATAAGCCTTGGCAGTTGAGTTGTCAATTCAACCACACCTGAAAAGGATTTCTCTCGAAGCAATTTATCAGTAGTAACAGTGATTTGATGGTAGCAGTAGAATAGCAACAGCGGTAATAAAATAAAGACAGCAATGATGATGGTAAAATTAATGATTGTAAACAGCGGGATTAAAACACCGTAGGCACAGGGACAGATAGACGGGCGTTGCGTGAATAAGATAGCTCATGAAATGAACATAACTAAGCACCAAGCAAATAAATATATAAATAGCATCCAAGTATCAAACAGTCATAGGCATGTATTCCTAATTTAGCCGTACGTGCTTGCAATAAGAACTTGCACGGCATCTTTTGTCCTGCCATCCGGTTTCAGCCGGGCCAATTAAGGAACAAATGGCAATTAAGTTGTTCCTTTTAATAGAACACCGGATCAAAGCATTAACACACAATGAATACATGTAACCCTCGAGTTGCCAACCATTCCCATCGATGTCCCCATTTCTGTCACTCGGGGTCTCCGGTTCCGGTTAACAACAAGTGCATACTAGTAGATAGGATCCAAACAACAATTATACTCATGCAAACATAAGTGTTCAGATCTGAAGACATGGCACCCGGGCCCAAAGTGACAAGCATTAAGCATAACTAGTTGCACAAACGATGATTAACACAAATAGAGGATACTAGGCATCGTGCCCTAACAATTTGGCATCGAATTACATGAGCAATCTTATTCAATCCCTTCCACCCCCCTTGCCTACAGCAGGGAACTACTCACACATGGAGGGGGGCGACATGGATGGTTGATGGAGAGGCGTTGGCAGTGACGATGGTGGCGATCTCCACTCCGGCAGGGTGCCGGAACAGCGATCCTGGACCCTGAATTTAGGGTTCGTGATGGCGGCGGAGCTCCGTAAGGTTTCTGGAAAAAGTGTTCGGGGGCTCGCGTTTTTAGGTCGAAAGGGGGCTTATAAGTGAAGGGAGGCCGAGAGGCGAGGTCCTAGGGGCAGGGGCGGCCTCCTGCCGCGGCCTGGACCCCACCCACGGGTGGGACCTGCCCCTGCACCTAGGGTGGCCCCCCCTCACGGTCTTCTGGCTCCGTGGCTCTTTTCCCTCAAAAATACTTTTTCTGATTTTTCTGGAATTTTCCGCTAACTTCTGAACCCTGCACAAAAGAAAGACACGAAATGCAATTCTGCTGAAAACAGCATCAGTTCGGCTTAGTTCCAAACAAATTCATTAATAATCAGAGGCAAAACAATAGCAAAGTGTTTGGAAAAGTAGATACGTTTGCGACGTATCATGTCTCTCCATAAGATAAAATACTCATATGATGTGTAAACGAAATACAGTTAGGCAATTGACAAGATTATGAAACAAACGCATGATGTAAGCAATATTTATAATCACATAGACATAAACACCGCTGTTTTACCCTTAGTAGCAACGGCACACCCTCAGTTTTGCATGTTTCTATCACTCAAGCGCTAGCACAAAAGGGGGCACGAACCTACCATCTAGCATAAATACTACCTCTTGGAGATACAAATAATCACTTGGCCAAAATAACTACGCAGATCGGAGAGCATGCAAGAAATAAATTAACCTATATGAACCATACACAATCTGATCATAACTTCATAATCCAGCGGATCCCAGCAAACACATCATATAGCATTACAATAATCAATCTTGATCATGTTATGCAGCTCACAAGATCATCAAGAATGAAGCACAAGGGAGAGAGACAACCATCGAACTACAGCCATGGACCCGTAGTCCAAGGTGAAACTGCTCACGCATCATCCCGGTGGAAGGCATGGCGATGTAGAGCCCTCCGGGATTGATCTCCCCTCCGGCAGGGTGCCGAGATTGACTTCAGAATCTCCCCGAATTAGGTTTCGAGATGGCGGTAGCTTCGGGTCGTGTTCGTGGAAAATAATCACCGCCCCGATGAAATTAGGGTTAAAGGGATATTATAGGCGTCAGAGGGGGCCGAGGCGGCGCCCAGGTGGCAGGGGCGGGTCCAACCCATGAGTCCAGGTGGGACCGCGGCCAGGAACCGCCTCTGGCCCCTGGGTGGCCCGTCGGATCGCCCTCTGGTCTTTGTCTTCATCATGGCAAATAAAAAATCTCCGTAATTTTCGTGCAATTCCGAGATTATTTCCAGAAGTGGATTTTCTGAAATAGAAAACACCAAAACAGGGAACTGACACTGGGCATCTTGTGAATAGGTTAGTCCAATAGAATGCGAAAAAATGATATAATAAGATAGTAAAAACATGTGACAATAGTAATAAACAAGCATGGATCAATAAAAAATTATAGATACGTTTGACACGTATCAACGTCCCCAAGCTTAACTACTACTCGTCCTCGAGTAGGTAAGTGGTAAAAAAGAATAATTTTTTATGAGACATGCAACCAACATAATCTTGATCAAGATAGTAATGTACAGCACATTATGTGAAATAAAGTGATCCAAAACAATTGTCTATAGTTGACATTAAGCAAGCGATGATTAACACATACTAGCTAACAATGCTAGAAACCTTTCATGAATAAGTGCGTTGGAGACATGGAACCATACATAAGGTTTAGAAATAAGAATCGAAATTATGTCCCCAATTTAAAGCATCAATCATTCTATAGAGCATCAAGTTGTTATTCATGAAATAGTCAAGATCCAGTAAGGTGATCTAATTCACTTCCTTCCCACACCAACTATTTCGAAGTCTACTGATGGTAATAATATAGTTGGGTGGTGCCCCAAGCGAAGGCGTGGATGGAGCAAGTAGCAGCTTTCCCCTTAGTGAAGAACCAAGGTTTAATCGAACCAGTAGGACTTTGAAATCAACAACGAGGTGCCCGTCAACGATCTCTAGTGCTTAATCGTCAACGAACATGGACCTGCAGACACTCAAACAATTACTTTGCCCCCAACGGCAGGAAGGTTGTCAATCTTCCCGGTCTGCTGAAAAAACCGGTTAAACGTATAGTGTAGTGAAATGATTTATGAAAACGGACCAGCGAGCAAGTGATTATGGAAAGCAAGTAAATGAGGTTGTAAACAATGTAAAAAGATGGATCGGGGGGCATGTGTTCACTAGTGGTGTCTCTCCAATAAATAAAACACTCATATGAAGGGTAAACAAATTACACTTGGGCAATTGACAGAATTATGACACAAACTTAATCTAGCTATATCAAAGCGTTCATGGTAATATTCATGTAGGCATCACAACAAGGAACAAAGACCGTCATCCAGCTATCAAAGTGTTCTTTATCTAAAAAGTCCACCTAGGGATCGCTATCTAGCCTGTCACCCATCGATATTACGTCACGAGCGACAGACAATTGCATTAAGTAAAGCGTATGAAGTAAGCATCATTTATAATCATGTAGACATAAACACCGTTGTTTTACCCTTAGTCGCAACAACACACCCTCGTCCTTGGAGACATAAGCAATCACTTGGCCAAAGCAACTACACACATCGGAGAGCATGCAAGAACATAAATTAATAACTAAGAACCATGCACAATCTGATCATAACTTTATAATCCATCGGATCCCAAGAAACACATCATATAGCATTACAAATAGTCGATCTTGATCATGTAAGGCAGCTCACAAGATCATAATCATGAAGCACAAGGGAGAGAGACAACCATCTAGCTACTGACATGGACCCGTAGTCCAAGGTGGAACTACTCACACTTCATCCCTGTGGAAGGCATGGCGATGTAGATTCCTCCAAGATTGATCTCCCCTCCGGCAGCGTGCCAGGAGCAGCTTCAGAATCTCCCCGAATTAGGTTTCAAGGAGGCGGCGGCGTCTGGTCGTGTTTCTAGAAAATAATCGTCGCCATGATGATTTTAGGGTTATAGGGTTTTTATAGGCGTCGAGGGGAGCCGAGGGGAGCCTCCAGGCCTAGGGGCGGGTCCTGGCCGCGGCCCCACCTATGGTCGTGGCTGGGGGTCGCCCTGGCCTGTGGGTGGCCTCTCCAGGTCCCCTTTGGTCCACGTCTGTATCTTGTCGAATAAAAAATCCCCAAAAAGTTTGGTCCAATTCCGAGAATATTTCCAGAAGTAACTTTTCTGAAATAGAAAACAACAAAAACAGGGAACTGGCACTGGGCATCTTGTCAATAGGTTTGTCCGACAAAAATCCAAAAAATTATGTAATAAGATAGTAAAAACATGTAACAATGGTATATAATTAGCATGGAACAATAAAAAATTATAGATACGTTTGACACGTATCATCTACTCAACTAGTGCAAGCAAGAAGTAGTTTTTGGCACCAAAAGGTTATGGCAAAGAGAATAATGATGGGGGTTTGGAAGGTCAAAAGGAAAGGCTCAAAGAGTGGATAGGGTAACCACAAGACAAGAGGAAGTCTCGTATTTGACACTGTATGAGGAGTAGTGATTGCCATGCAACGGATGCACATAGAGCTATAAGTGTATGAAAGCTCTCCAATGGAACTAGTGGGGGTGGATCCAACTTTCTTGCTCATGAAGATCTAGAGCTCACTTGAGGAGGCTCATCTTTGGAATATAGAAGCCAAGTTCTATAACGAAAAGATACCCACATATATATGCAACTAAAAATATGAAAACTCTCTAAAACTGAAGTAGGTGCTAACAAAGGCACAAGTGTGGTATAAATTGATAGTAGTGCTGCTCCCTCTCTCTTTTCTATTTTTTTTCTTTTTGTTGGCCTCCATGGCTCTTTTAAATGTTCTCTCATTTGGCCTCTTTGGGGCTCTTTTATTTCTTTTTATTTTTCTTTTCATCCTCACAGGTAGGAGCAACACTCTATATTACAAATGAATCATCACACTTTTTGGTACTCAGAACTCATAAAGTCTGATACATGATGTATAAAATAAAGCATGCATGATCGACCGTAGTGTGGAAAAAATGAAGAACATGTGGCGAGCCACGCATCACACTAACTCAATGATCAAGCAAAACTATATGACAATAAAGAATGACATCAAGTCATGTAATGTAATGATGGATGTTGCATGGCAATGTTTCTCGGAACCGCTATAGAAATGTCGTGGTAGGTAGGTATGGTGGTTGTTTTGAGGACGATAATTGGCTTATGTATAGGAGAACAAGAGCAAGTCCTCCCACAGAGTTGGATGTACTGGCAAAGTGTGCACCAAATCACAATGTGAGAGAGGGCATTGCACAACACCGAAGAGGCTAGCAAAATATGGAGGTGGAAGTGCCAAAAACCAAAACTCAACAATACATTCGTATATTGCAAACAACTAGCAGTTTCAATGTTCCGCAAGTGATTCAAGCACCCCAAGAGGGATCATGGCGGCGACACAAGTGCCCCGTTGGCTTCCCCGACCTTAGCAGTAACTACACACTATGAACTACTTTTCAACTAAGTAAAGTTCATAATACTAAAGCATTATTAAAGCACTCTACTAACACGTCTCCACTAATCAGCTCTAACAATGTTAACCAACATATTTTAACCATCAAGTTTAATTAATACCTCAAAACAATTGATAACCATCAAATTATCCACATAGTGATCTATAAGTCCATGCAAGTTTTTTCATCATACCACTACCACATGCATGGCAGTTTATTGTTCTAAAACATCAACCAAGCAACCAAAACAACTCTCTAACACATATAAGTGAAGCACAAAAGAGTTTAACATCAACATCTAGCAACTCTAAACAAGATAAAAGCTAAAAGCGAGAGCTTACTAGCAAATAAACAACAACTAAGAATAGTCTATAAGATATAAGCAAAGCACAAATGTATTCGCATGAAAAAACGGAGCGTGTCTCTCTCCCACTCAAGATAGCTAGGATCCAACAAGTTACGGACCAGAAAACAAACAAAAACAAACTGACACATCTTGATGGTTGTCGATGAAGAAAAGGGGATGCCTTGGGAATCCCCAAGCTTAGACGCTTGAGTCTTCTTGAATGTCCAGGGGGATGCCATGGGGGCATCCCCAATCTTTCGCTTTTGTCTATCCTTCGGCTTCTTGCATCATCCTCTCTCGTTGAACTTAAAAACTCTCCACACATAACTTCTCATAAACTGATTAGAAGGTTAGTACTCATAAAATAAAATCTACTTGGGTTCCTCAAAGACACAACTTGATTTGACATTAGCTACTATTACTAAGCCTCATCATGGCACTTCCTTCCCAAAAAGTACCACAAATAATGCTCGTAAAGAGGCGAATGCAAATAAAGGCAGAATATGTCAAAAACAGACCAATCTGTAAAGATAAAATTTTAAGAGGCACTTCCGTAGCTCAAATCAGAAAACTTAAAACTGATGAAAGATAGATAAAGTATCAGGATTGCTGTCAAAAATTTACAGAAAAATATCACGTTCTAGGATTTTACAAGATTTTCTGTAACAGGCGCACAGAATCTGTTTCTGGACAGCAAATCAACACCTCGCACTTTCGATGTATTAGAGGCTAATTCTTGGCGCAAAAACCAAAAGAAAAGATACAATAAAGTTGGAGACGTGTTAGTAAAGTGTGGAGCCGTACCCTTCTGAACTAAACAACTTGAGTCAATAATGTTTTTTGTGTCATGAATTTTGCTCAGTTGAAAAGTAGTTCCTAATGTTTTAGTTACTCCTAAGGTCGGGGAAGCCAACGGGACTTTATGTCACCGCCACGATCCCTCTTGGGGTGGTTTAACCGCTTGTGGAACGTTGAAACTGCTAGTTGTTTGCAATGTACGAATGCATTGTTGAGTCTTTGGTTTTGGCACTTCCACCTTTCATATTTGCTAGCATCTTCGGTGTTGTGCAATGCCCTCTCTCTCATTGAGACTAGGTGCATACTTCGTCAGTACATCCAACCCCGTGGGAGGACTTCATTTTGTTCTCCTACACATAAGCTCATATCTTCCTCAAAACAACCACCGTACCATACATACCTACCACGGCATTTCCATTGCCGCTCTGAGATACATTGACATGCAACATCCATCTTACATTACATGACTTGGTGTCATTTTTCATAATTATATTGCTTTGTCCACTGTTCATTTATTCCATGTTACGCTAGATCACTGCACATCCTGTTACACTGGCAGAGGCATTCATTTTCATACATCATGCTTTATCTTTTATGAGTTATGAGTATCAAAAAGTGTGTTGATTCTTTTCATGTAGAGTGTTGCTCCTACCGGTGAGGATATAAAATAAATAAATAATAAAGAAAAAGAAAGAAAAAGAGCCCAAAGAGGCCAAATGAGAGAACATAAGAAAGAGCCATGGAGGCCACAAAAAGATTAGAAAAAGAAAAAGAGAGAGGGAGAAACACTACTATATTTTATTCCACACTTGTACTTATGATAGCGCCTTTATTTCAGTTGTAGAGTTTTCATACTTTTATTTTTGCATAACTATGTGGGGATTCACTTTGATGCACCCTCACTAGTTCATTTGGAGAAGCTCTCATTCTTATAGTACTTTGTGCATCCTTTGTATGACAATCATTGCTACTCTTATAGTGTCGACTATGAGACTTCCTCTTGTCTCGTGGTCACCCTCTCTACTGTTTGAGCCCTTATTTTTTACCTTCCAAACCCCGAACATTATGCTCTTTACATTACTATCTGATCGAGACTGTGTTAGGTAGCATGTTCCCTTCAAAAAATATTTGGTTATCATTTACCTACTCGAGGACGAGCATGAATTACAGTCCAAGGGTCGGATCACCGTGCTCCGCGGTTCACTTTCCAGCACAAAATAACTTGACATGACTGCTTCCAAATACATCTTGAAGATGAAGGCCTTTTCCTCCGAACTTGTCGCAGCTGGGAGGAAAGGCTACGGTGATGAACTAAAGGAATATATCCTCAATGGTCAAGATGGTGATTATACACCACTGGTTGCCTCTATCAATACCGTCCCAAGTACCACTCTTATGAATATGTGCTCGCAGCACACTGCCTATGATCAACACAATAGATGCTCTTGGAGTCAAGCCAAGGTACTGGTACCTTCTAGTCCTCCGCCAATGCTGCTCTTTGTGGTCGCCCGTCCGAATCGTCCGGACCATAATTGGAGATCGAACATGGGTGTCTAGAGTCGCACGTGGTGGAAGACTGGAAGCTGATGGTGCCGCACACTGCAGAGGGGATGCCAGCGGCTGGCGGGCGCTAGAGAGAGTGGGTTGATGGGATTTTTGTAGCCAGCAACAAAAATTGGGACCTTCCTAGGGCGTGTTTGGTTACCTGCATCATTTTTCGCCTATTTGCATTTGTGCCTCGCTAGGACCTGGCTCTAAAAAACGTAACCTGAGCCATGTTGTGCAACCGATTTGGTTGTCTGGTTTGATTTTTGCCTGACTGTGGAGAATCACAACCACCGACGTTTGGTTGCAAACGTGTGCCCGCTTATTCTCACCTCTTGCCACTTCGGTGAACTTACCTCACAACACCATACTTATAACAACGTCTACGTGACAGCCACTAGAGAAGCGGTGAGCAAGACAATGGTGCGGCGCGGTGGTGGAGGAGACGGTAGGAGCTTCGTCGGTGCCGATGAAGATTTCGGCGAAAGTGAACGGCGCGATGGAGCGGAGACCACAGAGAGTTTTGAAAATAAGGTGAGACACACAAGCACACCATAAAGATGTTTGCAGGTTACCATGAACACGACGGAGTTCATGGCGGTGAGATGCGGAGGTTAAACGAAGACGATAGAGACCTTGAAAAACACACATACACGCACAGTCTAAACACGTACATACCTATAGTACAAGATCTACTCGTATATATCTATCGAAATAGAAAAGTTACAACACGAAAGTTGTGGTAAACGGCGAGATGAATCTACTTCTCAAAAGAAATTACAAACGTACGACTGAGTGCGATGGATTTGACAAAATGCGTTAAAAGGGGTAAACATCGGTCCGAAATTGAGAAGTTATATACGACAAAACTTGAAACCTAGCATAGGAACAAAACCCTACTCATCGACGCACACATATTTTATGTACAAATTATTTAGGATCAAAGTATAATCGTTACACAGAATTATATGAAGCAGTTTAAGGGAGGTGAGGAGACTCGAAGTAACAAGTAACATACGTGACACCGTTGACACGGAACCTGTGTTGGCTTGGCTCCCTCACATGCCCAGAGTCTGGCCCGGCCCTAAGAAAACAGTTAGTCGCCACGCCCAAAGTTGTTTTAAGACTTAGAGCAACTCCAGCCGTTGGCCCCCCCAGGGTATCCGGCGAAGGCTTTTTAGCCCGTTCGCCGGCGCCCCCCAAGCCTTGGGGAGGCCTCGGTTCCCACCCGCCCCCCCCCCAGCTTTCAGCCCCAAGGCACTTTTTTTTTTGAATCGGCGTGTTCCCGCTACATATCGGCGATCATCGCTAGTCCGGTCAAGCTTAAAAGAAAACATAATTCGGTCAAAAAGAGGCCAAATCGACGACGTCGACCTCAAATCGCCGGCTCGTCGTCCTCCACTTGCACCACGACGGAGAAGTCGGTCGATGGCGCAGCGATCTGCGGCGACGATGCCGGCTCGTCGTCCTCCACTTGCACCACGTAGGAGGGGGCGGTCGATGGTGCAGCGATCGGCGGCGACGATGCAGGGGTAGTACTGGTGCTCGGCGTCGTTTTCGTGGTGGAGCCTTCCGTTGTCGGAGTCGGGGTCATCGTCGGGAGTGGAGTCGGGGTCGGGGTCGGTGGTGGAGTCGGGGTCGGGATCGGCGCGGGTACCTCCTCGACGATTCCGTGCCATTTGCTGCAGGCCGCCTGGACGACCGCCCAGTGGTTCGCCATCGCTTTCTCGCCGCGCGCCATGTAAAATCCTTTGAACTCGGGGTCGCAAAGCTTGCGCTCGTCGAACGATCTCTTCACCCTCGCCCAATAGTTCTCCGAGTTCTGATTTGCGCCCGTGATTGGGTCAATGCTCACCGTCTTCCACGCTTCGGCGAGACACTCGTCTTCCTTGGCGGACCATTTGATGCGAGGCTCGGCTTTGTCGGCCGCCTTCTTCTTCTTCTTCTTCTTCTTCTTCTTCTTCTTCTTCTTCGCGGCGACGGGTTGTTCTTCATCCTCCTCGTACTCGCCGTATTCTTCCTCCTCCCCGGCGAACTCATCCCCGGCAAAGTCTTCCCCGGCAAAGTCGGCCTCTTCTTCTCCCGGGGGGATGATGCCGCCGCCGCCGAGCCAGACGCGATGATGTCGTCCATGCATGCGTCCTGTGACTCCTGCGATTCGGGCATTTGGCCGAGCATGCTGCGGGTACTATCCAACTCGACCGGAGGGTGGAACAGAGGACCACGGTATGGCATGGCCGGCGAGCCCCCGGTGCCGGCGCTGAGTGCGGAAGGGCCGCGGAACGCTATGTTGGGGTTGAATCCGCCGTGCGGGTCGCCGTCTCCGTACTCCAGCGTGTCCCCCCTCCAGTGGGGTGTGGCTGGCGACGCCGGCGAGAAGGCGGTGGGCGACGGCGACGGCGAGAAGACCGACGGTGACGGTGACGCCACGCTTGCTTGGCTTCCTCCTTGGCTTCCTTGGGTTCCCCGAGCGCCGGGCGGCAAATAGAGGCCGGGCGGCGCATACAGTGGGGACGGCGCAGGAAAGCACGGTTTCCCGGCCGCCGCCGCCGCTCGTCGTGTCTCCTTGCCTCCTCCGCCTCCTTGGCCTTCTTTCTCGCGCCCCTTGCCTTGCGGTCGGCGGTGAGCGTCTTCCTTCGCTCGACTTCGTTCGCCCACTCGGTGTTGTTCAAGCCGTCCGGCCGCCCCCTCCCCCTCCCCCTCGCCCTACCCCTCCCGCCCCCCGCCATCTTCGCCGGTGGTTCTTCGCCGGCGGCTCGTGGGTTGTTGAATTTCTTGGGCGCCATATGGGAGGCGATTGCCGCGGGAAACGGCGGGAGCTACGGTATATGGAGAAGGAAAATGGAGGGAAAGCGAAACAAAAATGGCGGGAATCGTGTTGTCTCGCCGACAGGGCTGGCCCGCGCGGCGTTTCCCTTGCGCCGGCGCCCCCAGGCCGAACCCAGCGCCGGATACCTTTTGGGCCAAATCCGGCGAAAAACGAGACCCAGGGGGCGCGACTGGGAGAAAAATCGCCCGCCGGCGTCCAAAAAACGGTCCTGGGGGGGCTCTTGGGGGGGCGGCTGGAGTTGCTCTTAGGCAACGCAGGCTACCAAACGGGCTATTTTTTCATTCAGCGGGATCTGAGTTGAGGAGCATGCAGCTAATCACACACGCCCATATTATCCAAACAATTTAATCACACTTTTAGACTTATGGGAGACCCATGGTAGCCAGTTTTTCTACAGGACACGGACCAGACCGATGGAGGGCGATGGGGATCCTCCCTTGGAGACGATGTAAGAGCAACTCCAATGCGCCGACCCATTTAGTCCGAAATGTTCCGTTTCCGTTCGCTTAGGTGCAAACCACGGCCCAACGTGCCGACGCAAAATGACCATGGGTCCGTTTTTCGTCCGTCTGCATCCGGTCAGACCCATTCCTGGCCCAAATCTGAATCAGATTTGCGTCCATACGGACGAGAAACAGAGCGTCGCTGCATCCGACCGCATCTGTCCACGCCCGTCCACATCCCCGATCCGGCTCCACTTGGCAGCGACACCACCGACACCCCGGCCCTTCTTTTTATTCACGCGTGCGCGGGGATCCGGCCAGTTCATCCCCACTTCTGGTCACTTCTGCTCCCTCGCCGCCGGCACAAAACCCTAGCCCACCGCCCAAGCCGCAATGTGGTTTTTCAAGAAGACCCTTGGCAAGGGGGCACACGACGCCGAGGCCGAGTCCTCGTCGGGGCAGCGACGCCGCGCGCCACCACCGGGCCCGTTCCAGCTCGCCCCTCTGGCGGCGGCCAGCGTGCCGCGGCGCCGGCGGAGGATGAACCTGGGCAAGAAGCGCTGCCAGTGGTACTGGGACCACGACGTCCCCGTGCCCTACCAAACAACTGGCACTTGAATCCCGATAGGATTTCGGTGCCGGTGGTCCCGAGGTCAGGACAAGCATGTCGGGAGGAGATCCAGCATCGGCGAGCCCAGCGTTCGCCGGACCTCGTCAACGACACGGCGTTCGCGGAGAACAGTCCCTACTGGGACACGTGGTTCCACGACGAGCACGACGCCTGCCGCCGGACGACCTTCACGGAGGTGCAGCCACGGCCCCGTCGCGGCCCTGGTCCGTTGCCGCCCGTGACGACGTGGGTGGAGGAGGAGGAGGAGGAGGAGGAGAAGGAGGAGGAGGAGGAGGACCTCGACCTCAAGCAGGCCCTATAGGACTCGCTGTGCACCCACGCCGCGGAGGAGCTCCGCATGTGTCCAGGCCTGGACATCGTGCTGAGCCGGTCCGCCGATGAGGCCCAACATCCGCCGCCACCGCCGTGGTACGAGAGAATGGCCTTGGACATGCCGCCGGTTCCACCTCTACCCGAGGTCAGAACTGGAGCTGGATCGGACCGGCCAGCTCCCCCAGCTGTATTCGTCGCCGGAGCAGCCGCCAACGCCGTGGTACGAGAGGATGGCCTTGGACATGCCGTCGGTTCCACCTCTACCCGAGGCCAGAACTGGAGCTGGATCGGACCGGCCAGCTCCCCCAGCTGTATCCGTCGCCGGAGCAGCCGCCAACGCCGTGGTACGAGAGGATGGCCTTGGACCTGCCCCCGGTTCCACCTCTACCCGAGGCCAGAACTGGAGCTGGACCGGCCTGCTCCCCCAGCTGTATGCGCCACCGGAGCAGTCACAGGAGCAGCCACCGACGCCCTCGGCGTGGGTGCCACCGGCCCATCTATGGGCCCCACCGCCGTTCATCGACCTGGTCGACGACGACGACGAGGAGTAGGCCGCGGACTGGCGGCAAGGTTTATCTAGATTTAGGTGTTTTTTTTTAGTTTGTAATGTTCAATATAAAACATGCCGTATGTGGCCCGCCCCTATCTATAAATCAAAAACGGCTTTTTACTGACCTCCTAACGATAGAAAAAAAAATGGATCGGCCGCGTTGGGTGCATTACGCGCAGCCCGGACACCGCCGGAGATTTGCTGTCCGTCGCCCGGCCGCTTCTGGCTACAGGGTTCCTCCTTCCCACAGTGTTTTTCCTTTTTACACAGTGGACGCCGCACGGTATGGAGGCGCCGCAGTCGGGGACGTGAGGAGCCGGGCGGCGCGCGTTCGGCCCTGTCGGCCCAGTCCCGCCGGGTGCGGGTCAGTACTCCAATGGCTCCGCACTGTGGGGACGTGGAGTCCGGCGGCACAGTAGAATCAATGTGGTACTACGTTACTTTTTAGCATAGCATATAGTAGGAGCATGCATAGCTAGTAGTAGTAGTAGTACGACGCGCTTGGCCTGGCGCGGCCGAGCACTTCACTGTCCGTACGAAGGCCGTCAGCTCCGGTCGAGGCGCCTCGGAATGCTGGCCTTTACAGGACAGGGTGGTTTTACTCGTGTGTACCTGCGTGGACAGCGGCATCAATAATCAATTGCCAGGCAGGCAGGCGGCAGCGGCAGCGGCAACCGCAGCAGCCGGTGAGCCATCCATCCATGTGACTCGCTCGAGAAGAGTCCAGTGTCCGTGCGTACCCGCGGTCGCATCACGCGTGCTCGATCTCGATATCCCCGGACGGCATCGCTCGATGGAAGGAGTCCAGGACCGTATTCTTCCACAGTGCTCCTCACCCATGCATCCCCTACTCGAGCTCATCTCCAGCCAACCGACGCGACGCACACAAAGACATGCTCACACAAGTGCACTGCAGGCACCAACTCAGCCATGCAAATCATGCACTCAGAGCAACTCCAAACAGCTTGCCCATATTTGCTCCCAGAACATCGTGCGGTAATAACGGAGCAGGCTTCTCACACGACACGTTATCTCACCATTCACTCTGTTCTCTCGCGCTATCATTTTCCGTTTAGCTTTCTCATCGAGTTGGTCGGCTCGGCTATAAAAGACGTCCCGTCGTGTCACCGTTTTTCACCGTGCTCACATCTTGCTGTAGACAACACAACCCACGCCGCGCCATACACAAACATGCCAGGCAGCCTAGCCACCCTCACCTAGTCCACGCACCGTCGTTTCCCGACGGAGGACCAAAATCCTCCGCCGAGCTAACGATGAGCACAACGAAGAGGGCGAGGAGAGTGACGTGGAGTGTCCGAAGTAGGATGACGAGGGTGAGGAAGATGCGGCGGAGCAGCCGCTGTAGCCGGACCAGTACGCGGCTTACAACTCCTTCACCACCGCGTGCGAGGAGAACCGGCACCGCCATCCGACGACGTTCCTCGTGGAGATGCCGACAGGACAACGCGGCGGCGATGACGAGGAAGGACATTGCAAGGCGTTTGAGACGGCGGAGGAGAAGAGGCAACTTTGCTTAGTGCTGAGCGCGCGACGTCAATAAAGACGTCCGTGCTCGTGACAAAGCGACGGAGCTACACCGGATGATGATGCAAAGAAAAGCGGAGAGACCAGCTCGCCCATATGGACGGCCGCCGTCAATTTCCGTCTCCTCACATTTTCATGCCTACTCCTCCATGTACGTTGTTTCTCCTGTTATGTTCGTCTCAACTTGACTCCACGAGAAGTTCAAGAAAAATAAAACTTGACTCCATGAAAACGGTGGAATCCAGCCTTCTCCTAAGGTGATTTCAGCATCAACCTTTCGTTTGCAGTGGTTTCAGGCTTTCAGCAACCAACCACGCCCACAATGTACTACCTCCGTCCCAAAAAAGATGTCATTTCTTTGTCCAAATTTGAATGTATCTAACCACTAAATAGTGTCTATGTATATTCAACTTTAGACAAATAAATGACATCATTTTTGGGACGGAGGGAGTATATCTTTATGGCCTGACACGCGGTAGTTGTAAATTTGACGAACAGAAGCCGTAGATTCTCTCCGCGCCTTTTGACAGTTTGACCAGGGTCAGGGCATCATCAGTCACGTGAAAGGATGACATGCGTAGTCGTACCCACTACGCATGGACTCGTCTATTCTCGGCGACGGCAAAGGCATCTCTCTCTCTGCAACTATCCATCGACAGTCGACGACTATCTGCGTTGTTCTTCTACTGCCTGCCGCACGCAAGCGCGTGGTATGCGCCATGTTCTTCCAACTCCCAACAGTGAGTGTCCAGTCCACACCTTAAAAAATCAATCGAGCGACAAAGCTACTCCCACGCTAGCAGTAGCAGAGCAGGAGACAAAAACGGGGCAGAGGCCGAAGGAAGAATGTGCAACATGGTTCGGTAGCTAGCTTTCGTGGGATTGCGCCCTCGCGGTGCTTGTTTGACACTTTTCCTCCACCTCCGGCTGCTCCTCGGTTCCCGTGCAGCTGCCCACTCCTCCTGCTGTCGAGAGCTGCCGGTTAAAAATATGCTGCAAAAGTTCCTGCTCGTGCTCACATCACCTTGTTGTGACCCGTTTGTGTGTTTCGGCTGGGCCTGGACATGCTGATTCCCCCTTCCTAATTTATAGAGCATCCCAGCTTCGTTCTTCCTATCTTCTGCTGGCACAACTCTGAATTTATGTATTTTTCCTGTCCTCTGTGAATTTGTATATAGTATTTAATACTACGGAGTTAAAAATCAGGTCTTTAAAAGCAGCAGGAAAGAAAGAAAATAAAACCTTGGGATCCTCCAACATGACTTGAAAAAAACACCGGTGAATGATGGCCTCCGGGTTGACGCCCCTCATGAACACCCTTATATCCCGAGCTCAAAGTGCGTTCATCAAGACGAGAAGTGTCGTGTCTTGGATCACGGACACCGGGAGTAAATGATACCCCTTTTTAGGTTCGGTATGGGGCGCGAAGGAGGCTGGGAAACGTCTTCCGCCGTGGGGCTTCGTCTACGCTCGAGATCTACGTACTAGCAAGCATCACAGAGACTCAAGGAGTTTACCTAGGTTCGGGCCGCCCGGAGGCTAACAACCCTACTGCTGCATGTCTGGATTGAGTGGTATATCATGGTGTAGCCTTACAATCGTGGTTGCGGGTGCGAACCCGGGAGGTGTCGGCTAGAGGTTGAAGACGAGCAGATCCTGACCTGGAGGAGATCACCTCTCGCCTCAGCTACTCTCGAACTTGTGCGCTACCTAGCCTAGCCTCCGATTCTCTGGGGTTCCCTCCTTCCCTTTGGGCGCCTTGGTCCTCCTTTTATAGGCTAAGGGGATACCACAGGTGCACCCTTGGGGCTGGAGGGGTTTTGGCGGGAAAACCCCTCCGGGTTCTTCTTATGAGGCGACGTGGCCTTCTCTCGTCCAAGTATTCTTCTGAGGGGGGTTAGGTGAGGTCGCCCACCTTTTCCAGGGGGGGGCGGATAGAGACTGACAGCTTTTCCGACCGGTATTTGGGGCTCCCATTGTCGGTCCATCGCCTTAGAGGAATGGACTTTCAGTTTTTCGTAGACAAGATGGCGAGCAGGCTTCCTATTGGGCAAGGAAAATACATCACCACCACCGTGAGGGCGGAGCTTATCAAATCCGTTACTACGTCGCAAGCTATCTACACGCTTACCTCTTTGGCTCCTCCAAAGAGCATTATGACGGCAATCCGCAAGCTTGAACGGGCCTTTTTTTTGGGCGGCCTCGGATAAAGTCACGGGAGGCAAATGCAAAGTCAAATGGGATGTTGTGTGCCGTCCAAAAAATATGGGAGGACTTGGTGTGTTGGATCTTGAGAAGTTTGCTAGAGCCCTTAGATTGCGGTGGCTTTGGCTCGAATGGACGGAGCCGGAGAGGCCTTGGGTTGGTTTGGGGAACCCATGTGACGAGAGAGACGTTGAGTTTTTTTATGCTTCCACTTCCATTGTTGTTGGCAACGGGGAGATTGCAAAATTTTGGCACTCCCCTTGGCTTGATGGTCTCAAGCCTAAAGACATGGCTCCATCCATCTTTGCCCTCTCCAAGCTCAAGAACTTCACTATCCAAAAGGCCTTGGAGGATGATTTTTGGATTCGCAACCTAAACATGGGTGGTGGCATCTCGGCCTCCCACATTATGGAGTTATTCTCCCTTTGGTGCAAGCTTCAGGACGTGAACCTCAACGCCAAGACGGTCGACTTTATTTCTTGGAGGCTATCCCCTCTGGTGCTTACTCTTCGGCCTCGGTGTACGTGGCGCAACTTGATACTTGCCCTACTTCCTTCATGATGCCAGCGGTTTGGGAGAATTGGGCTCCTCCCAAGTGCAAGCTTTTTGCGTGGTTAATCCTTTAAAATAGAGTTTGGACGGCGGATCGCCTTACTGGACAGGGTTGGCCAAATTGCAGTCTTTGCCAACTTTGCAAGAGAGAACCGGAGACCACGGCAAACCTTCTATTCCAATGTCTATTCTCCATCCGTGTTTGGCAAAGCCTCAAGGCTTGGCTCGGGGCGGACGATCTCGACATTGCACAATGGAGCTCGTTTGGCACGGTGAAGGATTGGTGGTGCTCTCTTACCGGTGGGCTTGGTGGGGGTCGGTGACGGAAGGGCCTTTCCTCCTTGCTTCTCCTCGTCGCTTGGGAGCTTTGGAACGAGGGAAACGCTAGAATCTTTAAGAATGTTGCTTCTATGCCCTCCTTTATAATCTCTCAAATTAGGACGAGCGCCTCTCTTTGGGGTCTAGCGGGTGTGAAGCGGTTGGGTGCCATGATACTGCGAGAGTAGGCTTTTATCCCCAAGGCCGTCGCCTTGGGCTTGTGTTGTAATTCTCACACTCTCTCTTAATCTATGCTACCAAGCATACCAGGGAACCCTCTCTCCTTGTTAAACTCCAAAATCCGGGCAGTATCTTCAGCAGTTGGCTCTCTGTTGTACTCAGGGCCAAAGACCGCGATCACCGCTCTGCAAAACCAGTACATGGCCTCTAGGCATATCGACTCTCCCATGCGGATGTACTCATCAACAAGATCGCCGGCAACTCCATATGCAAGCATCCGAATAGCGGCGGTGCATTTTTTATAAGAGGAGAATCCTAGCTTGCCGACGGCATCCCGCTTGCATTGGAAGTAATCATCGTACTCCATCACTCCGATCCGAATGCGATTGAACACATGTCTCGCCATACGGAAATGGCGACGGAAAACTGTCGGAGGATACGTTGGATTCCTAGCAAAGTAATCCTTGAAGAGTCCGACATGGCCCCTTTCCCTGTTACGGTCCAACGCCGGCGCACGGCCGGGCAGCGAGCCCCTATACTTTGGTTCTCGCCTTGCAAGATGGTCGTTGACGAGAAGTGTCGCGACCAAAACATCGGCCTCATCGTCGGATGAATCAGAGGAGGACGAATAACACAGCAAGTTGTTGTAGAAGTACTCATCCGTGCTATCCATGGAGGTGCGTACCTTGGGGACAGTGGCCGAACACCTTGTGGGCGATGTCGGTCCTGGTGGTGGCGGGGCGGGGTCCAAGTCCGGTCCAAGTCCATGCCGGTGGGAGGCGGCGGCGGGGATGGCAGGGACGGTGGGGAGGTGGTGGCGGGGTGGCGGGGACGGCAACGGGGATGGTGGGAGGTGGCGGGGGGACGAGCAATGGCGCGGGACTGGGGTGGATTGGTGCTAGGGGAAGAAGGAGACCGTCCCACTGACGGGCGGGCCAGGGGGTGGGATGGGGTGGACTCCGTGCGGCGTCCAGACGCGTCCGCGCCGACGCAAACCCGGCTCAAATTTGGGCCGGAATTGGGTCGAAACGGACGTCGGTCCGTTTGTGTCGGCGCGTTGGGCCCTGGTTTTTACCCATCGGGAGCGAAACGGACCATTTCGGACGAAATGGGTTGGCGCGTTGGAGATGGCCTTAGTTTTACTTTTGCATTCACGACCGTACGCATGGAGCTACTGTTTAGAAACAAGAATATATACAACTACTCCCTCGTATCCTTCGTATCATAATATAAGATGTTTTAGTTATTTATATACGGACTACATAAGAAATAAAATGAGTGAATCTATAAACTAATTACGTCTATATACATTCATATCTATATACATTGGTATTTAGTTCGCATGCAAATAGCTAAAACATATGGAGGGACTTGTTGCTAGTACCTCTTTATTCTGGATGTGTAGGGTGACGCGGATTCGGTGGACAAAGCCAGATGAATAGTAATGTTGTTGAGTTGTGATTCAAATTTAGTTGAAGACATGGTAAGAGCATCTCTAGGGCACCCTAGATTTGTGTCCGGCACTAGGAATGTGCCGGACAGCGGCACCTCCACATGGTACCCTCAAGTTTTTCTACCCTTCATACATTTTTTATCAATGCCAACAATAAATTTGGCTAAATCAAGTCCGGTCAACAAAGCCTCCACCAACACCAAGTTCGGCCACCAAAGTTTCAGCCAACAACAAGTCCGACCACCAAAGTCTCGGTCAAGACCAAGTCTGGCCACCAAAATACATGAAGCTATCCAATAACATGCAAATCATCCTTGGATCTTGGCATCCATGGCCCTATATTTACTCTCCTTTCTGATGCGCGTGACTTCCTTCGGCAAATAAATCTTGTCGTTCCGTTGTCATGTTTGACGTGGTCAGTGGGCATGATTTTCACATCCTTATCTTTTTGCGTCTCCTTAACCTTTTGGCCTTGCACGCCAAAGTAGATCTCCCACCTTTCTTTGTTCTCTTCGTGCATCTTTGCTTTGAGAATCGAGGATGATTAGACCCCCTTCATGTGCGTGGCACTTGAGGAAGGTAGATGCCGCCGACATGTTTGCCGCCTTCGCTTTCTTGTTCCCAGTTGACCGTGGGAGTACACTAGCCTCCGGCGGCTGGGTTTCACCTATGTCGCTCTCCTTGCATCCTCCTCGGCTCATAGAGAGGCGAAATTATGTCCATTTTTTACAATTTTGAAGTTTTGTCCAAGAATGCATCAAATTGAATGGCATCTTCTTGTACAAGCCTTGATACATCTTGAGAGCATCCTTCAACTAGATAAAAGGGCACATCTCAAACAGAAAGATCAATGCAAGCCATGCATGCCATGCATGCCAAATTAATAGGAGTTTAGACTAGCATCTTATTTTGGTTGCGTCGTTCAAGCCACTCTTGTTTCTCGCCATGATTTGGTCACTGCATCCATGGAACTTGTTGCAAATGTCTCGTATGGTAGCCACCGCTTTTTTATTGAATTCAAATTGCGCTCAATTTATAAAGCATTGTGTTTCGGATATTCCTTCGTTTCTTTTAAATCCTTGTGAATCCTATTCCAACAAGATTCACGAGTTTGTTGCGTGACCATAGTTGTGTCTTGGCTTATTAGCATCCAAGCATCACACAACAATTCATCCTCCTTGGGGATCCACGTCTTTCCTCTATTCTCTCCCGCCTCGGCAGCTTGATATCCTCGCTGGTTTGTGGAAATGGAGCGAACAAAATTGAGAGTTTTCTGCTACCGGCGCCGCAATGTAGGGGAAGAATTTGGCGCCCGAAGTTCTGAGTTATGACAAGCGAGACCTGCCTATCGGAGGCATTGTTCGGACGTTGTCTGGCACTCCCGAGCAGGCCCCCAAATTTGGAGGCCCGCTCGGGGGTGCAGGACAGAAATCGGGCCGGACCAGACCTTTGGGGGTGGAGATGTGGCCGTTTTTCTTGTCCGGCACCCTAATGGGACTTTGTGGGGGTGCTTTGGGGGGTGTTGTTGGAGATGATCTAACTTTAGCCGTAGGTTTCGGCCGACACCCCCGCAGCAGAGACGGATCCAGCATGTTGGCTATGGGGTAGCTGCCCCCAATGAATTTTTAAATCTGCTAGTAATAGGAACCTTAGAGAGTGATTTCCCCCCTGGCAAAGAATTTTTTCCCAATTAACACATCCTTGCCCCCTCTCCAATCTTATCCTGGGTCTGCCCCTGCCCCGCGGTAAGGATCAGTATCTACCTGGGTCTGCCCCTGCCCCGCGGTAAGGATCAGTATCTACCTGGGTCACCACCTCTATATATATCGTTTGTAAGTCATTGTCAGGGATAAGTCGAATCGTTATAAATCTCGGCGCTTTATAACCTCACCTGATATAGTACAAAATTATTGGCTGGTGCCCGTGGTTTTTTACCCTTCTCCTTGGAGCATCTCCATCGGGAGGCCCCAGTTTTTCCCCGCAAGGCCTAAAATGGTCGTTTGGGAGGAGGAGGGGGGTCTGGACAGTTGTCCAGTCAAATAAGAGGTTGCTCTCCTAGGGGTGTCCCCAAAAATTGTCTTGCATGCAGTGGGGAGAGAGAAACAATGGGGATGGCCTATTTGGATGACTAGTCGGTCTGCATGCAAAATATTTTGACCAGACAGTGTCCGGCAGGCCCTACAGAGCCTCCAAGTTGGGCCATGAGTAGGGGTGCCGGACATTGTTTCGTGTGGGACAACCTTTGGGGGAAGGGGGGGGGGGAGGAGCAGTTTTCAGTGTCCGACACCCCAAATCAGCTTTGGGGTGCTTTGCCCCCCCCCCTCCCCCCTCCCCCTCCCACGCCCCACCCCCTGGTGTGGAGATGCTCTTGGAGGGGTTTTACACTTTTAAATCTGTTTGTCTTCTCGTATCGTTTATAAAAAATAAGATTAAAAAAATCGAAAAGTATGTAGCCATCATGGTTGTAGAGAATATATGAAGATATGTGCATGCTTGATAATAAAATACGGAAGTATGTAGCTTGTGTGAAAAAACAAAATGTAACACAACAATGACCTGGACTTTTAATGTGCAAAAAAATACAAAATTCACATTTCTTTTTTATGTGTTAATTAGACACTCTTATTTTTCTCCAAATTTCAAAATTTTGAAATTATAGAATACTAATTTTTTTTACTCAGCTTCAGGTGGACCCATGTTCCAAGGAGTAAAAAAAGACGTGTCCACCGTACCATTTTTTTTTTGCTCCCGATCAGCGAACGTCTAACCTAGTTACTGTTGGGGGATTTCTCTTGCCCCTTTCAGATGATGTTAGGCTGTGTTTCACGTGTCATTACAGAGCGACCGCATGATCCTTAACTAGTGCCAGCAAAGCGAGCGCCCGAACGATCGATCATTCCACCCTGCATGCATCCGAAAAGAAAAAGGAAGGCGACCATGAAATGGGGTAAAGGCCTACGCTTTAGTTAGAAGATAGGGCAAAATTCACACGATCGATGGAAGAAGTCTCCAACCTTCTTTCCCTTTATCCTTTATGAAGCCTGCCGGCTTTGTAAGCTCGTACAGTACTAGTAGTATAAATAGGACAGCGCTTAAAAGTGTTAGCTACAAGTATCTGCTTGCCTGCTCTTGGCGAAGAAGATTTACAGGCTGGTAGAAGAAAGTGTTTTACCTCGTGGTGGGAAAGCTCGGGTGAGGGCTAGTGGAGGAGGGAGGGGACAAGGGTGTTCCTGCTGAGGATTTGCGTAGTGCCGTAGTGGTAGACCTTGTTGCACTAGTGATACCTCGATGTATCACTGTTAAGGATAGTAATGGGTAGGGTATGGACAGCGTAGAGCAATACCATACCTATACCATATAGTCTATGGGTACAAAATTGTACCCATATCTTTACCCGCGGGGATGAAAGTATACTCATATCCATACCCGACGGATACCCGTACTTATTGGGTAGATCAAATAGAACACAAATTATTCAACTTTTACATTCGTTGGTAGCACATTTGATAAAAAAATCAATCATCCCAACTCAGTAACATGTAGATGAATATATGACAATTATCTAACTTTGAAAATCACAATCCCAAGATTATATCTAGTAAATCAACTGAGTAGCTCCATATGTCAGTATAAACGGGTAGGGTATGGGTATACCCATGGGTACGGGATTGTACCCATGCCGTACCCACGACTTGGAGGGTAGGGTATGGATACTACCCATGGGTATAAAAATATGCACATACCCTCCTCATACTGGTACGGTACCCGCGGGTACCCGTACCCATGGGTCAAATTACCATCCTTAATCACCGTCTCGATCATGAGGTTCATCTGTGTGTACAAAATTAAGATTGCATAAGTAACGGCGATATCGACCTTATGGCATACTTAACAACCTAACATTCGTTTGGGAAATATGGATGGAGCGAAATGCCAGAGTATTCAACAACATCTCCTCCATGCCCTCATGCTCATGCATGGAGCTATAGCGCATAAAAGAGTAAAAGACTCATCCTCGGCAAAGGCATCATCTCTGCAACTATCCATCGATTGTCGACGACGACACTACACTATAAGAATGAGCTTCTATGCCGATGGCCAAACCCTATGCCGACGGCTTTTTATCGGGGCCGTTGGCATAGGCTCCGACGAGGCCTGCCCGTCGACACGGCCGTCGGCATAGGTTCTGCCGTCGGTACAGGGGCTATGCCAACGGCAAAGCCGTCGGCATAGGTTCACACGGCTTTGCCTTCGGCATAGCTATGATTTTCTTTCTATTTTTCGTTTAATATGAAATAATTCATATCGTTAAATATATAAATCGAAATTTAACAAATAAAGTGTCTAAATCGATTAGAAAAATGAGAGGAATCTAAATATGACATCCATATCATCTTTTTGATCATGTATATGACTTTTTACAACATATTTGTGGTACTTGCTTAATAAAAAAAGTCACTTTTGGCACTTAAAAAATAGAAAATGATATTTATAATAATATTTTAAAAATTGTTTTTGGCAACAATGTTTGCCATACCAAGACGCACCTATGTGTCAAAAATGGACACTTTATCACAAATCATGGCGCGGGGTCCATTTTGACCTTTTTTCAAAAAAATAAAAGAAAGTGGAAAAATACTCAAAAAGTGAAATCCGTTGGCATGGACTCCTTTTAAGTGTACTAGTTGCTAGGAAAAATGATAAACCTCAGTTTTGACAAAGTTACCAAAAAACTTGTTCACAAAAAGGTCAATCATCTATAAACATGTATAAGTTTCGAGTCAAATGACGTAGATATGATCATCCTCGTACCATAGTTTGTGATAATGTGTCCATATTTGACACATAGGTGTATCTTGATATGACAAACAATGTTGCAGAACTAAGTTTTTTCAAATTACGTTTATAAATATCATTTTTCATTTTTTAATTGTCAAAAATGACATTTTGTGAAGCAAGTACGACAAATATGGTGCAAAATCGCACATATACAATTTTCACACAAAGTAGGGCATATTTTATCGATAATCCAGAAATATTAGGAATTTTCTCGGTTTCTACCTCATTTCGCCTATTTAAATGACTTTATGCCTATTTTTCGAAAGTAATTTAATTTTGAACTACAAGTGTGTGATAGTTTGCTCTGAAAATTTTATAAAAATCATTTTAAGATACACCAGTAGTGGTTATATATCACAGAACCATCGATAGTTTTCAAAAATGAGACACCTTTGGATGAACAGGCACGACGACCATTTTGACCTTTTTGAACAAAATAAAAGAAATTAAAAAATACTTAATAAATTAAATCCTTTGGCATGGACTCCTTTTATTTGTACTAGTTGCTAGAAAAAATGATAAACCTGAGTTTTGACAAAGTTACCAAAAAACTTCTTCACAAAAAGGTCAATCATTTATAAACATGTGTAAGTTTCGAGTCAAATGAGCTAGATATGATCATCCTCGTGCCATAGTTTGTGATAATGTGCCCATATTTGACACATAGGTGTGTTTTGTTATGACAAACAATGTTGCAGAACTAAGTTTTTTCAAATTATGTCTATAAATATCATTTTTTATTTTTTTATTGTAAAAAATGACATTTTTTGTGAAGCAAGTACAACAAATATGGTGCAAAATGGCACCCATCCAATTATCACACAAAGTAGGCCATATTTTATCAATAATCCAGCAATATTAGGAATTTTCTCGGTTTCTACCTAATTTCGCCTATTTAAATGACTTTATGCCTATTTTTCGAAAGTAATTCAATTTTGATCTACAAATGTGTGATAGTTTGCTCTGAAAATTTTACAAAATCATTTTAAGATATATCAGTAGTGGTTATATCACAGAACCATCGATAGTTTTCAAAAATGAGACCCCTTTGGATGAACAGGCACGACGACCATTTTGACCTTTTTTTGAACAAAATAAAAGAAAGTAAAAAAATACTCAATAAATTAAATCCTTTGGCATGGACTCCTTTATGTGTACTAGTTGCTAGGAAAAATGATAAACCTGAGTTTTAACAAAGTTACCAAAAAACGTCTTCACAAAAAGGTCAATCATCTATAAACATGTGTAAGTTTCGAGTCAAATGGCCTAGATATTATCATCCTCGTGCCATAGTTTGTGATAATGTGCCCATATTTGACACATACGTGTGTTTTGTTATAACAAACAATGTTGCAGAACTAAGTTTTTTCAAATTATGTCTATAAATATTATTTTTTATTTTTTAATAGTCAAAAATGATATTTTTGTGAAGCAAGTACAACAAATATGGTGCAAAATGGCACCCATCCAATTATAACACAAAGTAGGCCATATTTTATCAACAATCCAGCAATATTAGGAATTTTATCGGTTTCTACCTAATTTCGCCTATTTGAATGACTTTATACCTATTTTTCGAAAATAGTTAAATTTTGAACTACAAGTGTGTGATAGTTTGCTCTGAAAATTTTACAAAAATTATTTTAAGATACACATGTAGTGGTTATATCACAGAACCATCGATAGTTTGGAAAAATGCGACCCCTTTGGATGAATAGGCTCGACGGCCATTTTGACCGTTTTTTCAACAAAATAAAAGAAAGTGAAAAAATACTCAAAAAATGAAATCCTTTGGCATGGAGTCCTTTTATGTGTACTAGTTGCTAGGAAAAATGATAAAATTGTTTTTTTGACACATTATTTAATGAATATTGATTGATTCTTATTGGAAGACAAAACACACAACAAATCGTGCCTTCTGATTGGCCTGGAGAGAGGTCAAATGGATCACGCTTCTGATCCGTCCGTTGGATCCACTTGATCCAATGGCTCAAATCGCCCATGTAGATGGGAGGGCATGGATCAGTGACGTGTCTCTTTCCTTATCCCATGCGGAGACGAATCTTTTTTCCTTCTTTCTTTTTATTTCCTTCTTTCTTCATTATCCTCTCCATGACAACCGCATCCGCATGCTCTGGGACACCGACGCCATGGACACCGGAGAGCGGCCGGCGCCATCTCCTCTCCACGGCAGCCGCGGCCCTGACGCCATGGAAACCGACTCGCGCAGCCCGCCGCGGCCTCCGTCGCCGACATCAGCGGCGCCGAGTCGCCCGAGGCCACGCACGCCAAGAGCATGGAAGACGCCGGCGATGGTGGTGCGTCGGGGGGCCACGTCGCGTGCCCACCGTTCTCCGTCCCGCGCATCCAATGTCGCCGCCGTGCAGGGGCTCCTGCCGCCACCGCCGTTCCGCTGTCCCTCGAGCCCTCCACGGCCGTGCTCCGTCCACGCGTCGTTGCCTGGAACCGAAGCCGAGGTCGAGGCCCGTGTGCCAGGAGCAGCGCTGCGTCTTCATCGACCAGTTCAAACGCGCCGCCGTCCTCGTCACGTCGGACGTCGAGGCGACCCAGGAGCACGCCGCCGTCGTGTCGACCGCGCCGCTGTCTTCGTCGACCAGGAGCACGCCGCCGCCGTCTCCGACCGTTTCGTCCCCATCCAGCGCCCGCCTCTAGCCCGTCCGCAACCCGACGGCGGGGATTTTTTTTGTCTGACGTGTGGCAAGGTAAGCCGACGGCAAAGCCGTCGGCATAGGTGCTGTCAGCGCCGTCGGCCGCCACAGGCCCTACCTTCCCTATGCCGACGAAATGTATGCTGACACTCCCTTTTTGACCGTCGGCACAGCCTATGCCGACGGCTTTGACCTATGCCGACGGCAGGTGACCTATGCCTACGGGCATCTACGCCGACGACCCTATGCCGACGGCGGCCGTTGGCATAGGGCTCTGCCGACGGCAAAAAGCTGTCGGCATAGCCTTTGCTTCCTGTAGTGCTACCTGCGTTGTTCTGCCGCACGCAAGTGCGTGGTATATATGTGCCATGTTCTTCCAACTCTCAACAGTGTCCAGACCTTAAAAATCGAGCAGGAGACAAAAACGGGGCGGAGGCCGAACAATGTGCAACATGGTTCGATAGCTAGCTTTCGAGGGATTGCATGCGCTGCCCGGCCCCTGCTTCATCCTTTTCTTCACCTCTGGCTGCTCCTCGGTTCCCGTGCGGCTGCCAACTCCCTCCTCCTCCTCCTCCTCCTCCTCCTTTTCTAGAGCTGCCCGTGAGAAAATGCAGTAAAAGTTCGTGTGCATGCTCACATCACCTTGTGTTGTGACTCGTCCAGTGTGTTTCGGCTGGGCCTGGACATGCTGCTTCATCCCTTCCTAATTGTAGACATCCCACATTGTCGTGAGTACCTACGCCGACAGCATATATTTTTTTTCCAATTTTTATTTTTTTACTTTTTTCTTATTTTTTAATCCTTTTTAATTCTTTTCCGAAATTTCCTACTTAACCACACACTTAATCTATGATTTCACACTTATTCTCAGATCAAACTACTTATCCTGGTCAAACTTCCACTAGGTCACACATCCTTAAATTGCTCCAACCCCAGCACGCTTAACCTTTATGTTCCTTCCAAATTAGTTTTCAAATGAGATGTTAGAACTTACTGATATTAGTATCCTATCAATCTTATTAACCCCTGGGTCATGATGTTACACTTTTTTAGAGTTTAATTTTTAAAAATCTATTTGAATAAATAACAATGATTATGTAATAATATTTTTGAAAAACTAATAATAAAATGAATTTTAATTTATTTTTTCCTATTTACATTCAATATGGAATAATTCATATCTTTAAATCCGTAAATCGAAATTTGACAAATAAAATATCTAAGTCGATTAGAAAAATGAGAAGAATTCAAATATGCCATCCATATCATCTTTTGCATCACATAAACATCAATAAACTTAAAAAATTGACCTCTTTCGATGAATAGTCATGGTGGCCATTTTGACCCTTTTTGAAAAAAAATCAAATAAAGTGAAAAAACCCTCAAAAAAGATATCCTCTGGCATGGAGTCCTTTTATGTGCACTAGTTGCTATGAAAAATGGTAAACTTGATTTTTGACAAATTATTCTAAAAAATCTTCACAAAAAGGTCTATCATGTATAAACATCTATAAGTTTCAAGCCAAATGACCAATTTATGACTATTCCCACAGCATAGTTTGTGATAAAGTTCTCATATTCAACAAATAGGTGTATATTGGTATAGGAAACAATGGTTCCAAACGGATTTTTCAAAGTATTTTTATAAATATCATTTTTCTTTTTTCTAAGTGGCAAAAAATAACTTTTTTTGTGAACCAAGTACAACAAATATGGTGCAAAATAGCACCCATCTAATTTTCACAAAGAGTAGTCTACATTTGATGGATAGTCCCCAAGTATTAGGATTTTTCTTGATTTCTACCTAATTTTGCCTAGTTAAATGAGTTTATGCCAATTTTCCGAAAGTAATCCAAATTTGAACTATAAGTGTTTGATGGTTTGGTCTGAATTTTTTTTTAAAATCATTTTAAGGTACACAACTAGTGGTTATAACTCAGAAACATCGATAGTTTTAGAAAATTTGACCTCTTTCGATGAATAGTCATGGTTGCCATTTTGACCTTTTTTGAAAAAAAATCAAATAAAGTAAAAAACTCAAAAAAATATACCCTCTGGCGTGGAGTCCTTTTATATGTACTAGTTGCTATGAAAAATGATAAACTTAATTTTTGACAAATTGTTCAAAAAATCTTCACAAAAAGATCTATCATGTATAAACATCTATAAGTTTCAAGCCAAACGACCAAGTTATGACTATTCCCACAGCATAGTTTGTGATAACGTTCTAATATTCAACAAATAGGTGTATCTTAGTATAGGAAACAATGGTTCTGAAGGGATTTTTCAAATTATTTTTATAACTATCATTTTCCTTTTTCTAAGTGGCAAAAATGACTTTTTTGTGAACCAAGTACAACAAATATGGTGCAAAATGGCACCCATCTAATTTTCACAAAGAGTAGTCTACATTTTATGGATAGTCCCCAAGTATTAGGATTTTTCTTGATTTCTACCTAATTTCGCCTAGTTAAATGAGTTTATGTCGATTTTCCGAAAGTAATCCAAATTTGAACTACAAGTGTTTGATAGTTTGGTCTGAATTTTTTTTAAATCATTTTAAGGTACACAAATAGTGGTTATATCTCATAAACATCGATAGTTTTAGAAAAATTGACCTCTTTCGATGAATAGTCATGGTGGCCATTTTGACCGTTTTTTGAAAAAAAATCAAATAGAGTGAAAACAAACCTCAAAAAAAGATATCCTCTGGCATGGAGTCCTTTTATGTGTACTAGTTGCTATGAAAAATGATAAACTTAATATTTGAAAAATTGTTCAAAAAAATCTTCACAAAAAGATCCATCATGTATAAACATCCATAAGTTTCAAGCCAAATGACCAAGTTATGACTATTCCCACGGCATAGTTTGTTCTAAAGTTCTCATATTCAACAAATAGGTGTATCTTGGTATAGGAAACAATGGTTCTGAAGGGATTTTTCAAATTATTTTTATAAATATCATTTTCCTTTTTCTAAGTGGCAAAAATGACTTTTTTTGTGAACCAAGTACAACAAATATGGTGCAAAATGGCACCCATCTAATTTTCATAAATATTAATCCACACTTGATGGATAGTCCCCAAGTATTAGGATTTTTCTTGATTTCTACCTAATTTCGCCTAGTTAAATGAGTTTATGCCGATTTTCCAAAAGTAATTTTGCCTAGTTAAATGAGTTTTTGTGATGCAAAAGATGATATAGTTGTCATATTTGGATTTCTCTCATTTTTATAATCGATTTAGACCTTTTATTTGTTAAATTTTGATTTGTAGATTTAAAGATATGAATTATTCTATATTAAATGAAAAATAGAAAAATAAACACAGCTATGCCGACCGCTTTGCCCTCGGCGTAGCCAAAGCCGTCGGCGTAGCCCTGTACGCTGACGGTTAGTCTGGACAGCCCAGCTCGGCCCCTACGTCGACGGCCCCGATAAAAAGTCGTCGGCGTAGCACGCCATTCCTATAGTGTTAGTGTTATTATACGGAGCTAAAAACAGGTCTTTTAAAGAAGAAGGAAAGAAAATAAAACCTTGCCGTCCTCCTCCTCTCCCTTTTCCCCTGGCGTAGTGGCGTGCAATGTACTCCATGTGTTATTTTTGCCTTTTTGAAGGGAGGTGCTGTCCAAGGGCTCTCCTAGTCGGTAGCTATAGTGAGTGAGCAGCTTGGTTGGTTGGCTAGGTTGAAGACTTGACACACTACTGACAAGGATGGATGGAGCAAGTGGAAAACGCTATTTGTAAATCGACGATGCCTGCTGCCTCGCCACAAGCAGCAACTTTGGCTTGGCCCTTGAATCTTTTCTGAATCCAGTACGTCCCCCATCTACAGAGCTAGCTCTACGCTTATTCGATCCGGACATCCGGTCAATATCCCTGACAGCACATGTGGATGCATGGTCGAAAAAATATCTAACATGTAAGGTTGATTGGTCAGACGTCACATCCATGCAGTGCAGGCGACCACAAGAATCTCCCTAATCGAAATAACATGGTCAAGATGCTTAGATGCATGCTGCCATGCATGCATTGGTCTAAGTTTAACGCATTAGGGATATTATAACCGGTACAAACAGGAGCTGTCTCATGCTCCCAGCATTCTCGACCGTCAGATCCCCTTCTCTGGTTGTTTTGAACCGTTTGATGTGCTGTAATACTCGCAGTGGGCCGGATATCCCAGGGCAGCTACTCTGCTAAACAAATCCGAGCCCTGTGATTGATTTGGGCCCTGTAGAAAGCCCAAGTAGCTGGCTCGTCTCTCTCTCCGTGGCTAGCCTAGCAGCGCCAACTGAAACCTAAACGCCCACGGGCGACAGTGGCGATTGGTGGCGGCGACTGGTTGCAGCACCGCTCCATCGGCCTTAGCTCTCCCTCGATCGTTTACATGTCTCTACAGCAGGCGGCAGCAGGCGAGGGCGACGATGGAGGTTGCACTCGCGCCCCTCTTCCTCAACCATCGGCATGGATGTCTTTGTTCAAGGTCACGTAGGTTGGTGTGATGGCGGTGCTCCCCTAACCTCTTGCGTCACGCGTGCAGGCAAGAGGGAGCTGGATGTGCAACCATGGAGCCTGCAGTCCATTGAGTGGAACCTTCCCTATTGGTGTGTGACCATGGAGTGAAGCCTGGTGGCTGAATCCTATGCGTGGGTGCACCAGATGTACTCGGACCTCCCACACCTGCACTCGTCTTCCGTAGCTCATTCGCCGCCCTCCGTCTACAAGTAATCCTGCTCTACTCCTTCACTAATCCCCCCGCCTCTCTTTGGTAGGTACAGGAAGAACATGACATGAGGGGGATAAGGGTTTGCTTGCTACCGGTCTTGTGGTTTAATTTTAATTATTAATTCTTCCGGGTATGACCACCATCATCCCATCAAATGATAGTTTCGCCAGTTTGAAATATCTGTTGCATGCTTTGAGAAATCCATTGCTCCTCCACGAGTTGAATAATTTAAGATATTTACATATGTACGTTCACCACTGTTTTATTTCTAAATGATATTTCTATGGTTTACTGAATTATGTGCCTACAACTCAATTGTCCTACCTGCAAAATTAAATTAGCACAACGCCACTGCTCACCTATTTCCATGACCAGGATGATCATAAATAAACGACTTGTGACAAATCCAATCAACTAGGATGCTCCCAAATTCTCGCAAAAGGAGCTAAAATATTCGCCCAAGAGAGAAATACAAATGTGTGAAAGCAACTAAATTTCACCTCTTTAGGTACTAACAAATCTATGTGTCAGCTAATACTATTTTAGTTTTATGGTTTATGCCTCCATATATTTGCATAAATTTATATTTTTCTATTTTAGAATGGACGGGCGCGGCAACGCGCGCCATCATGATCTAGTATAATGATACAACCGGACAAATGGACCTCCCCGAGTCCCCGGGTTTGGTAATCAACTAATCATCCATCGTACGTACGTACGTCGTCGGATATTTTTGCTTTCTCGACGGCAAGCTCAACTGTGTGATGATCGTTAGAGAGAAATGTACTGTACGTGTGATTGCTGCGTAGAGAGCTCAGAAACACGACGTATCCCATACGTACGTAGATGAATCTCTCTTCTTTTTTTTTTACTGAGATCTCGCGTCTTAGTCTTTTTCCTTTCAAAAAAAAAAGTGGGGGGATGACCTACGCAAAACATTCTAAGCATATACATATGGCCAGCAAACACGTGACGTGCATAGGTTGCTACGGACGACAGAACTTGCGAATTGAACGGCTTTATCAGATTTGCATGAGCGAGGCTAGCTAGGACGACACAGTAAAGAAATCGGACGTGAATGGAGTGCGTACGTACGGACGGGAAGTGACTGTTATGAAATGAAAACCGTCCGTTGGGTTCATTCATCGAAGTTGGGATGTCCTTGTTAGTTTCACTTTTGCACATGCATGCACGGCCGTATACTATGAAGCTACTGTTTACAAACAAGAAGTTGCTACAGACTACAGTACGCTACTAGTCCTTGCTTCTTTATTCGGGGTGTGTAGGGGGACGTGGACGTGGACGTCGAGAAAATAACTAGTGGAACATGCATGCGTCCACGTGAACCCGAATTTTAAGAAATCTCAAAGGTGGTATTTTAAATTTTATTAGGCTTACAAAAGAAAATGGAACATTGAATTTTTTTTCACAGTACAAACCTGGATCGTTGTACTATCCGTTGGACACGTACTCTGTATATTTCGTAAGAGTAGTACATATTTTTACACTCCACTAGTCCACTTCCAACCTTGACATGCACATATATACGTGCATACATTATCTACAAGCATGATTTATCCCATTGTTTTTCCGATTCTACGATTCATCTATCAAGGTCCACGTGGACCATCGAATCCGCCGTACCATCTTTCTTTTGCGTCGAGCCCGAGCAGCTAACGATGATGTTAGGCTGTGTTTCACGTGTCATTACAGTTTACAAAGCGACGGCATGATCTTTAACTAGTACTAGTGCCGGAAAAGCGACCGAACGATCGATCCTTCCAAAAGAAAGAAAAAGAAGTCGAGTATGCATGAACTGGGGTAATGGGCTACGCTTTACTTGGATCGAAGAAGTCTCCAACCTCCTTCTTCTTCTTCCCTTTATCCTTTACGAAATCTGCCGGCTTTGCAAACTCGTAGATATATAGAAGTATCTGTGCTTGGCGAAGAAGATTACATTTACCTCGTGGTGAGAAAGCTCGGGCGTAGCCATTGATAGGGAGGGGACAGGGGTCACATGCCATCTGCCTCGGGTGGCCCCATGCCCATGCCGGCCGTACGACGCCCGCACTCACAAGGAAAAACCTCCTTCCTATCTCCGTGTGACCGTGACACTGAGCGCGCCGCTGTTGGTGCGTGTCAAGTCCTGCAGTACTGTATCCCTTGGACGCACCGCGTGGGCACATCGATCGTCCGCACTGGCGTGCCGAGGTCGCAAATCGAGCAAATATCTAGTGATACAAGCATTTAGGTGCTAAAAGTTTCAAAAAATTCTGCCAAAAAATATGTGTATTGACATGTTATGTTTCTACTACACCGGTGGCATTATTTATAGCAGATTTGTCTTTTTTGTTTCTCAATATTCATTTTGAATTTGTGGCTGAAATTTTTGGAGGTAATAGAAACATATCGTGTCAACACACACATTTTTTGATAGAATTTTTTAAAACTTGTAAAATTGGTTATTTGAAACATGAGCATTGTAGCACCTAAGTGCTTGTATCACTAGATATTTCCTTGTCGCAAATCCTCAGCAGGATCGAACAAACTTATATCGGGATTACGAGGCGGAAGGCGCAGGATCGGTTTCCCAAACATATTCATGGTCGGTTGCCTCTTCGGGCGTCCGGCCAGTGGATGGGAAATGTCCTCTGCTTGGTTACGAAATTGCTTCACGTAAGATGTTTGGGCGGGCGTCAGCACAGAGGTGAAAGCAGTCGAGTTTTTTTTCTCTATCTTTGGATCTCAAACGAAAAAGCTTGGTGCGGACCGCGGGGGAGCTCCTATGTATCGCTTCAAGGCGACGTGAGACGCACGCGTCGCCTGAAGGATTTCCACTAATGGGCCGACCCATTTGTCGAATACTTATTTTTCCTGTTTTTTCTTTCTTTCATTTCTGTTTTCTTTTCTATTTTTTGTTTGTTTAATTTATTTTCATTTTATTTATGATTTTGAAAATTGTTCAGTTTTAAAAATTTGTACAAATTTAAATATGTTAAAATTTGAAAAATTTCAGTTTTGTAAATAAAATCAAAATGATTTTTTCAAATTTAAACATTTCTTAAAATTGAACAAATTTTAATTTTTAACATTTTTCAGCGCTAAAATAATTTTCAAATTTGAACAGAAAATGTCGGTAAACGGAAACTATTTTGACCTTCTTAAAAGTCAACCGAAAATGTCGGTGAACAAAAATTATTTTGGAACATTTTTAAAAGTGAACAGATAATATGAGTGAACATACACTATTTTTGAACGATATTTAAAATGAACAGAAAATGTCGGTGAACGAAAAATGTCCGTGACAAAAAATTTGAACATTTTTGTAATCTAAACAAATTACAAATTTGAACAATTTTTTAATCTGAAATTTTTTTGAATATGAACATTTTTCCAATCTGGACATTTGTTGAATCTGAACAAATTTCATATTTGAACAATTTTTAAATCTGAACATTTTTTAATTTAATTTTTTTTAGTTTGAACATTTTGTGAATCTGAAAAAAATTAAGAAAAAAGAAAACAGAAAAAGAAATGGAAAAAAAAAAGAAAGAAAAAACGAAAATAGAAAATAAAATAAAGAAAATAAAACAGAAAAATTAAAGAAATTGAAATCTGAAACCTTTTTTGAAATCTAAAAAAAATCAAAAATAAAAATAAGTGAAAGAAACATAAAAACAGAAAAAAGAACTAAGAAAAAAAAGGTAAACTAAAAAAGCCGCCGAACGGGCCGGCCCACAAGCACCACCCCGCAGGCGACGCGAGCCTGAAGCATCGCCTGCGGGCGATATATAGGATTTGGCGGACCGCGGGGAGCTTGGGCCCCATTGGGGTCATTGTGTATCGTAGACATTCGAGCCGACGCTGTTCGGGCAAGTTGCTTTTCTGGGCCACAGCCAGCCGAGTCGGCTCTCGGGTCTCAGCTGGACCTGTACGCACGGCGACCTTTAGTCGAATGGGCTGAGTCGGCTATTACTCAGGGCGAGACATTTATACAGCCCAGCATTTGCCACCCTTTTCTTGCGTAGTCCAACATGGCCTACCATATTTTGGGCCGGGCCATATCATGGAGGGCCCCGTCACTCGAGGCTGCTATAGAGAGTTGTTTTGCTTTGCCCGCTCGTTACCGCTTTTTTCTTTCCGTTCGTCACCAGAGAGAACCACGACAACATATACACGTCGTCCTGTTCCAATCGGTGCTAGTACAAAATGGCAATTGCTGTTCTCGTAAAAAAAAATGGCAATGCAGTAAACCCAGACCGAATCGCTCTTTACGTCGCGTCCGGGTCTCCGGGAGCGCACCGTTCAGTTCGTGGTGGCAGGGAGACGATAACAACCACGGCGACCCTTTCGAAAGCCTCAGGGAATTCCTCCACCGAATGCCTGCACAAGTGCAAGCACGGCGGGTGGCGCCGTGAATGATACCAATACTAGAGCAGCGTATGTCGCAGACGACGCGTACAGGAACGGCGGGTTCGGCGCGGTCCCGGCGTCGAGCGAGGCAATCGCGGATCTCCCGGTCTTATAGCAACTCCAGCCGTTGCGCCCCTCCCCCAGGCCGAATTGCCGGCGTTTTTTTGGGCCCGCTGGGGGGTATCGGCGAAAATAATCGGCCTGGGGGCGGGCCGATTTCCAGCCGCGGCTCCAGGGCGAATGAAATTTTTTTGCAGAAAACTAAAATTTGACGAACTTAGGCGAAATTTATTCAAACTTAGGCGATATTTGTTTGAACACTGACGGATTTCATACAAGGTAAATAAAAAACATTGAAAAACAATAATACGGCGGCGGCGTCGTCTACATGCCGAAGTGGCGGTAGAACACCGTGTAGTCCCCGCCATCGTCGTCGTCGTCGTCGCCACCGGGCGGAGGAGCACTGGGGCCTGCGCCGTCGTCGCCGCCGTGGTACTGGTGACTCGGGCCGGCGTCGTCCTCGTCGGTGTCGTCCAAGACGATGAGATCCGGCTCCGGCACGGCGCGGCGACGGCGGCGGCGCTCGTAGCGCGCGAGGAGCTCCCTCTCCTCGGCCTCAATGCGCCGTTGGCGCTCCTCCTCCGTCCGCTCGTGGTCACGGGCCGACCACGAGAGTGCGTCCTCCAGCTTCGCCGGAAGGACGTCGTTGAGGCTGTTCGCCATGGCGATCCTCACGGCCTCCTCCTCGTCGTAGGCGTCCTCTGTCTTCACGGCCTTCTTCTTGAAGGCCTTCTTGACGACGCGGCCGAGGGAGCTCCCGCCGGTGCCGGGCTCCTTCTTCGGCGTCAGAAGGCGGGAGGAACTCCCGCCGGTGCCGGGCTCCCTGATGACGATGCCGCGGGAGGAGCTCCTTCGCGGCGGCTCGTCCACCGGCTCGTCCTTGACAGGGGCGAGCGGTTGCCGCAGCGGCGCGTCCACCGGCTCGTCCTTGACGCGGGAGCGGGGTGTGCCGACGGAACGGGTGGCGCCGGAAGAGGAGGACGACGAGAAGGACATTCTCCTCGGCGTCCATCCCCGGCGAACGGAGGAGGTGCGCGGCGGGTCCTGCAGGCGCGGCTCGTTGCCGTCCTCGATATAGCCGAGGACGTAGGCGAGTGACCGGCCGGGCACGCCCCACCACCGCTTCCGGCCTTCGCTGTTGTTGCGCTTGGGCGCAGGCAGCGGGCCGGTGTAGTCGTGGAGCTCGCGCTCGCGGCGGTCGGCGAAGTACGCGTTCCAGGTGAAGTTGTTCTCCTGGTCCCAGGTGGGATCCGCCCGCTGCTCCTCCGTCATCCGCTCGCGGGCGGCGTGGATCTCGGCCAGCCGATCCTCGCCGACGGGAACGGGGGGGACGAGGAAGCCCATCTGGCTGAGCCGCCAGTTGCTCGGGACGCGCATGCTCGGCGGGGCGGGGTAGCCTGCCTCGTACAGCAGGCGCGCCTCCCCGTCCTGCAGCCAGTTCCGGCCGAAGCCGTTGGCCGCCGCGGCTTCTGCAGAGTACCAGTCCATTGGTTTTTCGACAGCGAGCTTGAGCTTGAGAGAGAGGAGAAGGGNGCAGGCACATAATAACAATTATTAAGGTTTAAAACTAATCCCGATGGTAAATGCAGAGGGAGTGTGCCGACAGCGATGACTTCAACTTTTGATCCATTTCCAACTCGCATCGTCACCTCGTCCCTTGCCAAGCGCCGTCTATTCCGCAGCTCCTGTTTCGAGTTACATATATTAGCAACCGAACCAGTATCAAATACCCAGGTGCTACTACGATCACTTGTTAAATACACATCAATAACATGTATATCAAATATACCTTGTTTGACGGTGCCAGCCTTCTTGTCCGCCAGATACTTGGGGCAGTTCCGCTTCCAGTGTCCGGTTCCCTTGCAGTAGAAGCACTCAGTATCAGACTTAGGGCCCTTCCTTGACTTCCTCGCAGGACCCGGCAACTCGCTTGCCGTCCCTCTTGAAGTTGTCTCTTTTGCCCTTTTTCTTGAAACTGGTGGTCTTATTGACCATCAACACTTGATGCTCCTTCTTGATTTCCACTTCCGCGGTNGGAGTGTGCCGACAGCGATGACTTCAACTTTTGATCCTTTCCAACTCGCATCGTCACCCTCGTCCCTTGCCAAGCGCCGTCTATTCCGCAGCTCCTGTTTCGAGTTACATATATTAGCAACCGAACCAGTATCAAATACCCAGGTGCTACTACGATCACTTGTTAAATACACATCAATAACATGTATATCAAATATACCTTGTTTGACGGTGCCAGCCTTCTTGTCCGCCAGATACTTGGGGCAGTTCCGCTTCCAGTGTCCGGTTCCCTTGCAGTAGAAGCACTCAGTATCAGACTTAGGGCCCTTCCTTGACTTCCTCGCAGGCCCGGCAGCTCGCTTGCCGTCCCTCTTGAAGTTGTCTCTTTTGCCCTTTTTCTTGAAACTGGTGGTCTTATTGACCATCAACACTTGATGCTCCTTCTTGATTTCCACTTCCGCGGTCTTTAACATCGCGAAAAGCTCAGGGAGAGTTTTCTCCATCCTTGCATGTTATAGTTCATCACAAAGCTTTTGTAGCTTGGTGGAAGTGACTGGAGAACACGGTCAATCCCCAACTCATTGGGAATCACAACACCCAGCTGCGCCAGACGATCACCGTACCCAGACATCTTGAGCACGTGTTCACTGACGGAACTGTTCTCTTCCATCATACAGCTAAAGAACTTAGAAGAGGCTTCATACCTCTCCACCTTGGCTTGAGTCTGAAACATAGCTTTCAGATCAACGATCATCTGATGAACGCCATGGTGCTCAAAACGCTTTTGAAGCTTAGGTCCTAAGCCGTACAACAGACCGCACTTAACTATCTCGTGGTCCTCTGAACGGGCTGCCCAGACATTCCTAATGTCTTCAGCCGCTCCCTCTGCTGGAGCCTCACCTAGCGGTGCATCTAGGACATACAGTTTCTGGCAGCTTTGAGGATAATTTTCAGATTCATAAACCAATCCGAGAAATTGCTTCCATCGTCTTTCAGCTTGTCTTTCTCTAGGAACGCGTTAAAGTTCATGGTGATGTTGGGAAAGGCCATTGATCTACAACATTATTTGCAAGGTGTTTAGACTATGTTCATGATATTGTGTTCGAAAGATAATCTAATTATAAAACGAACTCCCACTAAACTCAACATCTCTCTGGTTGTTTAGTGACACACGATCCAAAATCCACTACACCACAACCGATCATCACGTGAAGTGGCATAGTTTCAAAAGGTGAACATCTCCATGTTTGATCATATCATTCATATGACTCGTGTTTAGCCTTTCGGCTCTTGTGTTCCGAGGCCATGTCTGTACATGCTAGGCTCGTCAAGGAAACCGTAGTATTTCTGCATGTGCAAACTGGCTTGCACCCGTTGTATGTGAACGTAGAATCTATCACACCCGATCATCACGTGGTGCTTCAAAACAACGAACTTTCGCAACGGCGCATACTAGGGGAGAACACTTCTTGATATTGACGTGAGAGATCACCTTATCATGCTACCGTCGAGATCGTATCTAAGCATAAACCATAAGGTGCATAAAAAGGATTAACATCACATGCAATTCAATATTGTGACATGGTATAGCCTTTTCTTGTGCCTTTGATCTCCATCTCCAAAGCACCGGCATGATCTCCATCATCACCAGCTCAAACGCCATCACCATGGTTGTCTCCACCAACTATTGCAACTACTACTATTGGCTACTCTTAGCAAATAAAGTAAAGCAATTACATGGTGTTTAAAGTGACACGCAGGTCATACAATAAATCAAAGACAACCATAAGGCTCCTGCCGGTTGCCGTACTCATCGACATGCAAGTCGTGATAATTACAAAACATGATCATTGCATACATCACATAATCATATCTTGAGGCCATACCATATCACAAACCCTGCAAAAACAAGTTAGACGCCTCTACTTTGTTTATGCAATTTTTACGTGGCTTCTAATGGGTCATTAGATAGAACCGTTCTAATCTACGCAAAGCCACAACGGTGATAAAATAGTTGCTGATTTACTCATCCTTTTGAAAGGCCTTCCATTGAAAATTGCATCTTCACTAAAGCAAGAGAAACAGACACCCGCCAGCCACTTATGCAAAACAAGTTGCATGTCAGTCGTGGAACCGGTCTCTCGTGCGTGGACGAGTAAAGTTGGTCCGGGCCGCTTCAATCTTACAGTACCGCAAAGATGCAAAGTGCACGCGAGAAGGTAGCAACTCAAATTATCAACGCCCACAACACTTGTGTCTAATCGCACCAACATCTACGAATAGATCTAGGCTCTGATACCACTGTAGGGTCGCAGCATAGAAAACAAAAATTTTCCTACGCAAAGATAGCGGAATAAACCCAACATCTAGATCCGATCTACGAGAGGTTGGTAGCAAGAAGGAGATCGAATCTCACCCTCGAAGAAAACCGTGAGCGTTTTGTCGAGGCAGGGGTTGGCTAGTCGATCCCCGCAACTAGACTTGTCTAGTCGCGAGGAGATGTGTTATCCAAGCGCCGCACGAGCAACGCCTCCGAGAGATCCACACGTTCAGCTCGATGAAGACTCCACGTTCTTGATCCCGCAAGAGGTGGTGGAGAGGCTCGAGATCAACAGCACGACGACGGTGGCGTGGTGTGTATGGTGGAGATTGGACAGGGCTTCGCCAAGCGGTGTCGGGAGAGAGGAGGAGGAGGGGGGTGCGGCTAGGGCAAGGAGGGGGCCGGCGGCTAGGCACCTTGGGGAGGAGGCAAAGGGTGCGGCACCCCTCCCCTTGCCCCTCCTTATATAGGAGGCCAAGGGGGGTGCGCCCCCTCCCTCTCCTAGGGCCGGCGCAAGGGGGGGGAGGCTTGCCCCCCAAGCAAGCCTTAGGGTTTAGGCCGCCCCCCCCTTCTAGAAGCTTGGCCCGCATGGGCCAATAAGGGAGTGGTGCGGCTGGCCCATTAGGCCAGCTCACTACCCCTTCATGCCTTGTGGGCCCCATACTCCTATGGGCCCCACTTCTAGACCCCTCTAGAACCTTCTAGAACATTCCGGTACTTTACCGATAAATTCCCGAACCTTTCTTAACCTCCGGAAACTACTTTCCTTTATACGAATCTTATTCTCCGGACCACTCCAGAACTCCTCGTGACGTCCGGGATCCTATCCGGGACTCCGAATCAATATTCGATCTCACCATCATTTATCTCGAACCCTAACTACATCGAACGTTAAGTGTGTGACTCTGCGGGTTCGCGAATATGTCATATTAATAGCGGGACCGGGATGTCCATATTAATTCCTACATATTCAACGAAGTACTTTACTAGTCGAACCACAATGTCCGGGATTCAATTAATCCATATACGATTCCTTTTGTTTCACGATATATTACTTGTCCGAGATTCAATCCACCGATATCTCCATATCTGATTAATCTCGTTACCGACAAGTTCTCTTTACTCGTTCCCATAGAATAGGATCCCTTATGACTAGCTACTTAGTCATATGCTTGCAAGCGTTTGGATGCTATACTACCGAGAGGGCCCAGAGATATCTATCCAACTGTTGGATGAACAAATCCCAGTCTTGAAACATGTCACCCAACAACCTATCATCAGAGAACCTGAAAGCCACCTTTATAATCACCCAGTTACGAAGTGACGTTTGATGTCCACAAAGCTCTCCTCCGATAAACGGGAGTGACATAATCTCATGGTCTAAGGAAACTATATTTGACATCTATTTAATTTGAGTCTTGTCCATTATATCATCACCTATGATACAAACTTCGTTTATTAAGCGATTCATAAATCCATGGTTAGGAAACATCTAACCATCACTTAATCAAACGAACTAGTCACAAGAGGAAAGACTAGGGACACATTTCTGTTTATATTCCACACATGTATTTGTTTCCGGTTAATACAATTTTAGCATGGAATTAAACATATCATGAACGGAGAAATATGATAAACAATAATCATTTATTATTGCCTCTTGGGCATATCTCCAACAAACCCTTATATGATACAAATATGATTGAAATATAAGTGATATAATGCAAAGTTCATGTATGCATTTTACATGCATCAACATGCAGATTACCCGTTGGCCAGTTGAAGTTACCTACGGAAAGTATGACGGCAAAAATATGTACATACAATGCAATGATGGTCACCATAGTGTTCAAAAACGAGTCACCGAGTTGGGCGTAGCTAGTACATTTCCTAAAAGAGCTACAGCAGTGTTTTATACTGTACATGTATAATTCTTTTTAATAGTATTTTATTTATTTCCTTTCTTTCTTTTAAACTTAGTTTTTAAAAAAACATGAACATTTTTATTCAAGAATATTTTTGAAACTATGAACATTTTGTCGAACGCGTAAACATACTTTTTTGTCGAAGGCGGCACTGAAAACTATGCTAGAACATATATTTTAAATTGAACTTTTTTCAATTAGAATATTGACCTCATTTGAACGGTTTTAAAAAGTGAACAGAAAATGGCGATGAACGAAATTTATTTTTGAATGATTTTAAAAAGTGAACAGAAAATGGCGGTGAACGGAAACTATTTTGAACAATTTAAAAAATGAACATGCAAGATCTATTTTGTAACGATTTTTAAAAAGTGAACAGAAAAATTATGCTAGAACATATATTTTAAATTGAACTTTTTCAATTAGAATACTGACCTCATCTGAACGGTTTTAAAAAGTGAACAGAAAATGGCAGTGAATGAAATTTATTTTTGAACGATTTTAAAAAGTGAACAGAAAATGGTGTTGAACGGAAACTATTTTGAACGATTTAAAAAATGAACATGAAAGATCTATTTTTGAATGATTTTTAAAAAGTGAACAGAAAAATTATGCTAGAACATATATTTTAAATTGAATTTTTTTCAATTAGAATATTGAACTCATTTGAACGGTTTAAAAAGTGAACAGAAAATGGCGGTGAATGAAATTTATTTTTGAATGATTTTAAAAAGTGAACAGAAAATGGCGGTGAGCGGAAACTATTTTGAACAATTTAAAAAATTAACATGAAAGATCTATTTTTGAATGATTTTTAAAAAGTGAACAGAAAAGTATGCTAGAACATATATCTTGAATTAAAAAAATTTCAATTAGAATATTGACCTCATCTGAACGGTTTTAAAAAGTGAACAGAAAATGGTAATGAGCGAAATTTATTTTTGAACGATTTTAAAAAGTGAACATAAAATGGCGGTGAACGGAAACTATTTTGAACGATTTAAAAAATGAACATGAAAGATCGGTGAAGAAAATAAATTTTTCAAAATCATATACAAGTGACGAAAAAAGAAAACAAAAAAGAAACGAAAAACTGAACGAATTTGAAATATGAACAAATTTGAAATCTTCATAAATTTGAAATCTTCATAAATTTGAAATTAAATAATTTTGTATTTGAAAAAAAATCAAAATTTGAATAAAATTTGAATTTGAACAAATTCAAAATCTGAACAAAAAAGAAAAAGAAACATGAAAGAAACAAAACGAAAAAAGAAAAATAAATGAAAAAAGAAAAAAAAACGAAAAAAGTAACGAAAAAACATAAAAAAAAAGCAACTGGGCCGGTCGTTGGAGCGCGTAGGGACGCGCGAGAACCTTTTGCCGCTAAAGGCGGCAAATAGGGTTCGCCTTGCGAGGCCTATCCCGACTCGCCTACACGTTGTCTACCGTGGGCCGGCCTAATAAGTAACCACGATACGAGTGTTATGGATCGTTGCGTTAAGTTCCCTAGCAGGACCCCCTATTCCTGGCTTCAAGCGAGTCGTATCGTATGACTCGCCCGTGGATATAACTAAAAAAAGGTTTTTTTTTCTAAAGAGAACTTTACCAGCTCGTGACTGCGGCACGTGGCAGTAAGAGAGAGTTTGGTGAGATTTCTGTTTCTCACGCGTGGAGGTTCTACGCACATTTATTTTCGAGATTCATTTTTTAAAAATAAAATATCTTAAGAACTGTTTATCCAAATTATGAACGGTTTTTTATATTAGAGATCTTCAAAACTAGATCCTATATTGATAGGTTTCGAGAATTTTTTCCGTACTAACAAATCTAATATGATTGTACTTCCGTACAGCCAAAACTAGTATGATTCCCTGTACAGAGTACATAGAACATGGGAGTACAAAGTATACACAACAAGAAGTACAGAGTATATGGATCAGGGTGTACAGGTTACTGTGAATGGGTGTACAAAATACACAGAAACAGGATGTACAGAGTACACAGAACAAGGAGTACAAAATACACATCAGAGGGTATACAGAGAACATAGAACAGGGAGTACACAATAAACAGACACACGGAGTACAAGTATTCAGAAAATGGTGCACAAAGTACGTTGACAACCGAAGTACAAGTACGTTCAAACCCAGAGTACAAGTACGCTCAAACCGGATGTACAGGTATTCAATTTTTGGATGTACAGAAAAAATTGTCAAAACATATCAATATGGGATCTAGTTTTGAAGATCTTGATGCGAGGAGTTCAAAAGTGAAAACGGTTCCTCATTTGAACGGACGGTTCTCAAGATATTTCTTTTTAAACTTCGGTTTTAAAAAATAAAAGGGAAAAAACTTCCCGTATCCCTTTCTCTCTCATCCTACTCACTTTCAATCTCGTAACGACACTTGGCGGACATGCTTACAACCATTAGGGATCAAGCGAGGAGAAGACGATACTTGTCACGACGAGAGTGAGCATGAGATTCTCTTTGCAAAGGGAACCTTTTTTCTAGTGATTACCATCGCCCGCACGGTTAATCCCACAAACCCTTCTCCCCCGCGTGGACCGGCCCATATTGCCTTCGATCACACCGCACAGCTCCCCCACCTAGGCCGGCCCATTTTCTGTTTTTTGTTTTTATTCCTTTATTTTTGTTTGTTGTTTATTTCTTTTCTATTTTAATATAAACCATATGAAATATGATTTTTTTTTCAAAATATGAACCATTTTCAAATCTGATTTTTTAAAACTTGAACATTTTTCAAGTCCGAACATCTTTTAAAAAACTAAAATTTAAATTTGAATATTTTAAAGTCTTAACATTTTCAAAAATATAAAAACAAAAGGAAAACAAAAGATATGGATGAACCGAAAATAGTAGCGAACCAAAAATACCGGTAAAAAGAAAAAAAATGGTGAACCAAAAATGTGGGTGAACCAAAAATAATAGTGAACCAAAAATGCTGGTGAACCAAAAATAATAGTGAATCGAAAAGAAACCAAAATTTGGGTGAACCTAAAATAGTAGTGAACAAAAATTAATGTGAACCAAAAATGCATGTTAACCAAAAATAATAATGAACCGGAAAGGAACCAAACTTCTGTTAACCGAAAATAATAGTGAACAAAAATTCGGGTGAACCGAAAATAATAGTGAACGAGAATTCGGGTGAACAGAAAATAACAGCGAACGAAAAAAATACCGGTGAACTGAAAATAGATTTTTATAAAATGGTTCATATTTGAAGTTTTTGAAAAATAGTTCAAATTTTAAAATATTCATATTTGAAAAAATCATTATTTTGGAAAATTTTCATTTTTGAAAAATGGTCCTTTTTGTAAAAGTACAAAAATAGAGGAGAAAGAGAAAAGGAAAAACAAAAGATGATCAAGCAAAACGAAAACGAAAGAAAAACAACCCAATATGGGCCGGCCCATGCGTCTGTCTCCCCGCGGGCGAGTCCGTGTTAATGCTCGCCACAGGCGAGATATAGTGCTCGCGTATCCAGGTTCCTACCTACTCGTGTGTCTAAGTCCATATCATGTACTAGTAAGTTAATACGTCATTTTCTAATCCACGTAGTATTCATGTTGTACCCCTGTTTTCTTTTCCGTTATGAAAATCTTTATTTTTTTATTTCTTATTTCGTTGTTGGATTAATACATGATCACATTTTTTCTTTTCTTTTTTCCTTTTTTTTTCCTTTTTCTTTCTACCTGTTAACATTTTTTATCTGATAACATTGTTTTCCAAACACCGTAAAAAAAATTTAAGACAAACATTATCTTCTTTAATCGTGAATCGCTTTTTTTTTCCAATACATGAACATTTTTTAAAACATGAACAATTTTTTAATTCATATATCTATTATTCCGGTTCACTATTATTTATGATTTAGCCGAATTGAATTTCCTTTTCTGTTCTCTTTTATTTTTGGTTAGGGTGCACTTGCTCCGGCCTGAAGTGTTTCCTTCATGGGCCGCTCCGAATGCGGTCCACTAATAGGTAATTTATATTTTCTCTGTTTATCCTTTTTATTTTTGTGTTGTATTTTATATTTATCTTTTTTCTTTTCTATTTTTATATTAAAGAAATATATTTCACGTTTGGGGAAAAAGAAGAAAAGAAACTAATAAAAATATTTATCCTATTTGAACGATTTTCATATATGAAAATTTATATTATTGGAATGATTTTTAAAATATGAAAATTTATGTTATTTGAATGATTATCTAAAGAAGTTTATTTTATTTGACAATTTTAAAAATAAATATCATTTATCTTATTTGACTTTTCAATATGCACATTTATGTTATTAACATTTTTTCAATCAGAAATTTAGCGTTATTATCTTGTTTAAACGATTTTCAATATTTATTTTAATTGAACAAAAAACTAATATTATTCTTTCCACACATCAATATTCGTTTAAATATAAAACTAAAAAAATAATACGAAAGCAGAAAAAATAAGACAGAAAAAAGAAAAGAAAAAAATTAAAAACGAAAAATAAACACAAACATGTAAAGAAAAGCGAAACAGAAAAACAAATCGGGAATCGCTACTACTAGGCCGTCCACTAGGCATGGGAGGGGTGCGCAGGAGCGATTCCCTCACCATTATGTGGCAAATAGTGTCGTCCGCCTGGCCGTGAACTGGTAATGGGGTCGTCTTAGGGCTTGTTTGGCTGTCCGGGTTAAATAGCCCCGGGAAAATAATCCCGACCGAGAATCTGAAGAAACAGGTGTAAAACCACGGGATTTTATTCCCGACCTCCGGACTAGGGGAAAATTCTCCCCGGGAAAAGGTCGGGATCCCCTCTGGATTGCAGTTACCAAACAAGCCCTTAGTGACGGATCCCGGAGGATCCCGGCCTTTTCCCCGGGTGGAATGCCCGCGCGTAAAAGTGACCCGGGGAAGCCCGCTGCGCCGTTTGGTTGCCTTGCCTACGGGGGAGAGGATACCGACCCCTTCCCCGGCCTTTCCCCGGGAGATCTATCCACTACTCCGGAGGTCGGGGATGAAACCCTCGCTCTCTCTCGTGTCTCGTCTCGCGACAGAGGCGACAACGCGACGCCCTCCCGAGCGCTTCTCCTTCGGCGACTAGAGCGAGCCCCGCCCCCGCCCCTCGAGCGCTTCATCTGGCGACCGGGGCGAGCCTAGCCCCACCTCGCGAGCGCTTCAGCTCCAAGGTCCTCCTCCTTCCACCGAGCTCTACTCCGCCTCCGCCACCGTCCAAGCTCCTCTCCCCTCCGGCAAGGCGACGGTGGTCTGCGAGCAAGGTTATCCCCTCCTGCTTTTGCATCTCTTCCTTGGGTTGATTTTCTTCCCTTCACCACACTAACGAGGTCTTTGCTCCATATCGACAACCCTGCTCTCCCTCCGGCGATGGCCTGGCAGTGCTTAAATCATTGGTGAGCAAAACCTCCTCCTCCCTCTTCTCTCCCTTCCACATCCTCGCATCTAGTGATGCTATACAGTAGATCTTGCAAGAAAATTTTATTTTTAGTGATGGATTAGTATATTTGTTTCAGATGATGATGATGTCCATCAAAATTTTATTTTTTACTAGGTTGAACAAAAACTAACATCCTCGTTAGAGCTCGGAGCCAACTTACTCCTGTTCGGTTGTTAGAAATCCAGTCTCTTCCACGCCCAGTTTGGTGATGCTAAATCAGGCAGACGTGGTGGACTGTGTATTATCTACTACCCTTTTGTCCGATTTCTATCCTCAACTCGGTACTGACTGACTGCTCCATGTATGTAAGCGTTGAGTGACTGGGAGCCAGGACCCTGTCATTAGCTGATACTCTTATTCTGTAATCACTTGAGATAATCATTAGCTGATACTCTTCTGATACCCGCAAAAAATGTAATCACTTGAGATAATCATTAGTCTGCCACTAGAGTTTCTGTAATTACTTGAGATAATGTGTAGATCTTGCATAATAGGTTTGCTACTAGAGAATAAAATCCACATTCATCTGTTCAGAATCCTTGTTGAGTTCAGATGAGATTTTTTTTACGTGTTGCACATGCTCCCTTTCCTTTGGTTTACTCTGAAGATAGGTGATGTTAAGATTTTTTTCTCACTAGTTGGACTTGGAACTGAAAGTACAAATTTAGATGTGCAAGTATACTCCCAACGTTTAGTTGTGGTTACAGTAATGGTAGGTCTAACATGTTCGTCTATGCAGTGTCCTACAACATATTGTAGTAGCCCTCTTTGTCCATACTCAACATGATTGAAAGCCAAGGATAATCTGTCTTGTCTTTCTCAGTGGATTGTCCCACGCTAGTTAATGTATAAGGTCCATGTAGTGCCATTGAGAGAGAAATTTTGTGGCATGGCTGTTCCACCTAGGCATCTCAGATGATGCTCACTGTCAAAATACTGGGTTTCTTCAAGTGGTGGATCGCATTTGGAGTATTCACTGTCTGGGCGATGGTGCCAAATGTATTTTAGCTAAGTTCAAACTTCTCAGAAAGGTTTGCGTAATTGGTCCACTAGTATCTCTGTGGTTAATCGTGTTATTGCTAACTGTAACTCCATCATTTGTATGCTGGAAGATTTTGAAGAGCTTCGGGTTCTCCATATCTTCGAATGGATTTTTCGTAACATCATCAAGAGCAAGCCCAACTCTTTGCTGAATTGTAAACAAGAGTACGGACATCAGTTATGTACTGCTCGATGGGCTAAGTTTGCAATTTGGAATATATGTGCTAGAGAGATGAGATTTCAGTTACAGTTCTGTTGTATATTTGTATGATCCATTGCAAGAAATGTACTGGTAGTCTTGCCTTCCTCATGCAACATATAGATATTTGTAGATAATGTTTTCTGGTTGTGCTTGGAAAATAATAAATTGAAACTGAAACTATTATAGTCTGACAAATAGTTTACTTAAATTGTTCTATTTAGAAACAGTTTACTAACCAACATGTTGTGTTTGTTAATATTGTCACCATGCAAGTTTAGTTAGTATATTGAGGAGTAGAGCAACTCCACTGTACATAGAAAGTCTACCTGAAACTATTTCCATTGATGTCTTGATCTTTGTCTTTATGAGTTCAATGTGGGTAGGATACCGTTGTAGCCTAAAATCGTTATATTGTGAAACAGTTGCTAACTTCCTCGATGGTTTGTGTAATACAGGAAACTTTGAGCTGCGGTATCTGATGGCGGTGTCGAGTAGAAGACCAAAGCAGGACTCCTGACTGTCTTCATAGCTCACCTCTTCAGTAGTGTCGCCGCCTCGGACACAAGAACTTGAAAATTCAAAAACAAAATGTATTGAGATATAGTTCCCAGCAACGCATTGTGTTTCTGCTAGCTAAATTTGTGGTAGTTCTTATTCTAGTGGTGCGGCTCTAAAATTCGGTACTTTTTGATGCAGCAAATAGTAATTGAATTGGCTGCTCTTAATTTAGCACACACAAAAAACAGTTCCGACCACCTCTTAATTTGCAACTGCAAAGGTTTTCTTTAGAATTTCTGACTGGTTTGTGTGTACAAAGCTTCCTCCCCCTGCTGCCAAACGAACACAGGGAAATGGGTAGATCTCCCCCACGGGAGGAGGGGATCCCATGCGCACCAGAAAATCCCCTGTGGGGCTATGTTTCCCTGGTTTTTTCTCCCCTGACAACCAAACAAAGCCTAAGGAGGCAACAGATGCGACGGCCGCCAGCGATTATCTAAAAAAGTATAAAAGCAGCGACGCGAGCGGTGGTGCGCGCGAACCTGGAGACGTTCTCGCCGACGCATCCTCGTCTGAGTCGCCGTTCACCCGTTCGTCTCCTTGGCGAGTTGCCGTTCTCGGCTGGCCGGGAAAACGGATCCGCGAATTAAATATTTAAATCCTACTAGTAGGTGCGTTGCGTCAGTGCGTCTTCTCCGTTCTAGTGTAAATGTCTTTTTTAATACTCCAATCCCGAATTTCCCATCAATTTTTGTAGGGATTGATCTTTGCCCCTTCGGAGTAATCATGAGAACACATCAGTCCGGTGGAAAAGAAAATTTTGATGTTGCGACGTGGTGGCCAGCGGTAACCGTATGCGGGCTACGTGCGATGCAACCTACTCCCTCCATCCCAAAAAGGATGTCACAACTTTTTCCATCCACGGGTGTATCTAGACGTGTTTTAAATATAGATACATTCATGAATGGAAAAATCTGCGACATCCTTTTCGGGACGGAGGAAGTAATATTTTTGTCCGACGCTACAACGACAGTCTGTACCATTGTGCGCCATTTGGTAGCGCCAGACGAAGCCGTGGACGTCGTCGCGGCGGATATCGTAAGGTGGGTAAATGGTATGATGGACCATGTTTTCTCTTCCCTTTCCTTTCATCAAGATTTATTTCCCCGCCTGCTCTCGCTGAAACGCACCCGAGCATCTCGTCTAGGCACCACCGGCGATCGTCGACTCTCCGGTCATAGAAACCGAGGTGTCCCTCCTCCGTCTGGCCTAGACCTTCCACGCAGGCGCTCGTTGACTCACCGGGTTCTGAGGTCCCCGCGACCTCGCGCGCCTGCCTTGCGCTGTGATAGATACAACGAAATCACTATTTTTATCTTTCCTTTCCTTCCATCCCAATTCATTTTCCCTACCTGCTCTCACCGAAATTTAGCCGCCGCTCTCGAGCATCTTGCCTAGGCCACGCCGACGCTTGTCGACCCTCCATGTATAGAAATTTTGGCGGCCCTCCTCCGTCCGGCATATCATAGAGCTCCCGCGACCTCGCGCGCCCGCCTTGCACGCAAGGTGTTCGGATGATTGAATGCTTCATTGTTTGATTCGCAGAGACCATGGATATCGACGATGAGTTGATGCTCCACCTGTTGAACGAAGAAGTCAATATCGCCATTGATGAAGATGAGCATTTGACGATCCTCGCTTGTCTTCTACTAGTGCAGGCGGACGAGGCCGACATACCTAAACCCAAGTGCGTAAGTTTGAAATTTGAGAGAAAGAAGACCAAGCCAAGGCAGAGCATGGAGGGTCATTGCATGTACGACGACTATTTTGCCGACTTGCCAACATTTTCTCTGAAAGATTTGCTTTCGGATGAACAAGGGAATTTTCTCTTATGGCTGGTGCATGGTGTGAGGGAGTATGATAGCTACTTCAAGTTGAAGCAGGACTGCACCTGAACAAATGGTTTCCCATCAATTCAGAAATATAATACGTATATGAGGATGCTTGCATATGGAGCTCCTGGAGATGGTCAAGACGACTACCTATGCATGCCTGAGGCCACGTCTATTCGATCCATAGAAAAACTGTGGTGGTAGTGTTTGGACCGTCTATTTGAGATGACCAAATGAAGAAGAGACAACTCGGATCATGGCACAAAACACAACGAGAGGATTTCATACGGTGTTTGAAAGTATCGATTGCATGCATTGGATCTGGAAGAATTGTCCATTTTCTTGGTAAGGGATGTATAAAGGGCATACTGAAGAGTGTAATGTGGTACTTGAATCTGTGAAAGATCATGCCATGTGGATTTGGCACTCTTTGTTTGGCATAACAAGATCTCATAATGGCATAAATCTGTTGCAACACCAACCGATCTTTGCAAAACTTGTTGAATGGCATGCTCCGGTAGTCAAGTATGAGATTAATGGCCACAAGTACACTAAAAGGTACTACCTAGCTGGTGGCATATATCCAAAATGGTCGACATTTGTTAAGACAATCTTCACTCCTCTAGGTAACAAATAAATTTGGTTTGTCAAAGTACAAAAGTGCTAGGAAGGATGTTGAGCAGTCATTTGGTGTACTCCGATCTCGGTTAGCTATTGTCTGATTCACCGCTCTTACCTGGCCGATTGATCAGATGTGGCAGGTCATGAATTATTATGTGATCATGCATAACAAGATCATCGAGAATGAGTACGGAAATCCAGTAAATGATCATTATCCTTATGAGTAACATGATCCTCTTGCCGTTGTTAAACACCAGCTACCGACGGAGTTCGCCGGTTTCCACGCTATGCATACAAAGATCCGTGATGAAATTGTTCATGACCAACTGTAAAAATGATCTAGTAGAGGATTTGTGGATGCTCAAAAGAAACACCACTACGATCTAGTTGAAAAACTTGATTTTTTTTGTATTGTATGAATTATTTTATTGCTATTTTAGTTATTGTATGACAATTTTGTATGTGTTAAACTAAGGAAAATACAAATATTTTGATTTACATTTGCCAAAATATTTAAATTTGGCATGAAAATAAACTATTGGGAGGGCCGTATTGGGAGCGCCGCTGGGAAGAGGTGCTACAAATGGCCCGACACATCCAATGGCGCTCCTAATAGCGATCTCCGATGCTATTGCATGCCGGACAACCTATGGGGGGGGGGGGGGGGGGGCGATTGGACATGCTCTCATGCAATGTAAAAGGCGGCAGAATCTTACTCTTGTCGCCTGAAATCACTTGGCATTAGGGTCCGTGGTAGGGTGTCAAGTGGGATCCCACCTAAGTCCCACTTATAGTTCATTTGAAAAAATTTAGTGTAAAATTTTCATTAAAAATTACACTAGAAATTTCCAAATGAACTAAAAATGGGATTTAGATGGGATCCCACTTGACACCTTAGTCCGTGGTAAAAGACTAACATTTTCATGACAGGGGATTCCGTTGGGCCTGATGTGTGATGGAGGAGAAATGTTGGGTTTAGTCCCACATAAAAAATTGACCGTGAGAGTACACAACTTATAAGGTAGGCCTGCTTGTTTGGGCTTGAGCTTGAGGTTAAACAACTTTTGGGTCTTTAGAAGCACAAGCTAGGCCAAACACCAAATATTCCAATCATTAGAAGCTCAAGCGCTTGTCCACTTTGTACACGAAGCCCGCAAGCACGTCCGGAGCAACCGGTACATGGCTCTGCCCCTAACGGGTAAAGTATTTACGTTGATATGCCACCGCCAAGGGTCAAAAGAAAACGGTTCAGCACAACCTTTTTTCCTCCATGTTCCCATCGAGGCATGTCCCAGGTCAAAGCAGAACTAAACTGGTCCATGGTTCGTGATAGACTGATAGGTTTCCGGTCGGCTAGGGTTTGCAGCCACCAAGCTCCTGCCGCGCCGCCGGCTGGAAGTCGCCGCGCCTCTTCCCCCGGCTCCTCTCCATGTGAACCACGGAGAAACGAAATTAATAAGTCTGTAGAAGGAGAAACAGGGCAAATTCTAGTGTAATGTGTGGTAAATTATAAAGACCCAAAATTAAACATGACAAATTGTAAAATCTCCCTATTACCGATGTATATATATTTTTTATATTAAAAATATACTAAGTGTATTGTTTGAGCTAATACAAAGCATAATCAGCTAAATCATATCAGATTAGTCTTATGCATAATCTTCCAGTATACAAGGGTATTTTGGACTTTCAGCACCAGCTGCATGTCTACCAGCCGTCCCAAAAGCAGGTTGCCAAACAACATTTTTACATTTCACCATCCGTCCAGCTACAGCTGCTTCTCAGAATCTACCAGCTCCAGCTGCTTCTGGTTCAACTGCAGCTCAAACAAATATGCACTTAGGGTCTGTTCGGTTCTGGGATGGACTGGAATGGAATGGAACTGTTCCATTCCCATAACCCATTCTTGCGTTCGGTTGGAGCAAGGAACGGAATTAGGTGGTTCCACAAAAGGGCATATTCCCTCTAGATGCGGAACCAACCGTCCGGCCGATTCGGCCGGACGAGGTGGAACGGCACAGTGTCTCACTCTAATTTAATCAAGTTTAGCAATAATTAATCAAGTTTAGAAATAATTAATCAAGTTTAGAAATAATTAATCGAGTTTAGAATAATTCCATTCTCACTCCATTCCATTCCATTTTCGTCCCATTACAAAACCGAACACAGCATGGAACGGTTCCGTGACAATTTTTTGTTCAAACCGAACACAGGAATGGAACAGTTCGGTGACAGTCCATTCCACCCCATCCAAAAAAAAAAACGAACACACCCTTATGGGTTAAGGTGGGCTTGAGACCTCGTTTGGTTGTGGGCTCCGATAGACCTGGTCTGGCAGGACGCTGGATCGTGGGTAGAGAGCTAGATCGGACCGCTGTGTGCTCCAGCAGGGAGCGCTATAGGGAGCTCGGTGGAGATGCTCTCATGCACTGTAAAACCCAGCAGAATCTTACTGGCACATTCAGAAGAGCACGTTGAGGCAGTGCTCCCTCCCCTGATGCTCCGACATCAAGCCTGCCGAGAGGGTACTACCTCTCCAGGCTTCAATTTATTGTCACCCACTGAGAGACAGCTCGCTGGATTTGGATTAATGCATGGCCGTCTTCTTCCTCCCGGCTGGCTGATGATGCTTGGATCCATGCCACCGACCGGAGAATGAAGATGGTAGTTTGATGGTTGCGGCATGAACCCATATAGTTGATCGAACAAAGATCATATTGTTAACAGAGATCATGCAACAAGTGTGGTATAATAAAAGAAGACTCGGTCATCTGCTTAATATTTTAAACCTGAAAGGACATAGCATGTCAAGTCTTTCTTTGAAGGAGCCAAGAAGGACATTTTGGCCTTTTTCCAGTGATGTGGAGCAAGAGGCGAGAGCAGGGAGCAGGATGCACATGCCGCCCTTGGACGCTTCTCCCAGCTGTGGCTGCTGTCCATCTGGTCAGCAGTACACATCCACACACATGCATTAAAACCTCCGCACGTACAGCCTGCTCCGGTGCCCTCTCCTCATCATGGCGCATCCTTTTCATGTAGGATTGTAGATCACCAGTTGATGTGACATGTTAGCTCATATTCTCCATGGGTAAAACGGATCAAATCCTACAATATCCACATCTACCCACCTGAAGAAATGGACTTGACAAGAACAATCTCTTCCCTAGGAGATTGTGGGCAGGGAAATCCTCGTGGTACCTGTACCTCACCCAATCTATGTAACAAGATCCAGAGCTGATCAGCATCACATCCTACTATATTAAACAAGTAATTAGATCAATTATTGGTAGATTAATCAGCACATGGGTTGAAAGGGAGAATGCTATATATCAAGATTATCCCTCATTTTTTGTTGTTTTGCAAACACATTATTTGTCAAATATTTGCCTTTATAATGTCCTCATATTTTATTCGTTTTGGTCGGATGCGTTTAGGCACTGGTTGGTAGTATACACGCAGCTGCACGACCCCCTGATTATCAGCGGTGACTCAATTATTCCTAATGCGACAAATGACGTACCATCCAAATGCTAATGTACCCAAGAATCAGCGGGTGCTGTTGTTTTAGCGACAATTTGTTGCTGAATGTGGATGCATGGTTACGTCTGTCCAGGTTGATCTAGTATATATGCCGATCCATGACATCAAATGTTAGAAGGCAGTGGATCACAACAATAGAAGAGCTAGCCAAGATTAATCAATCCTCGCGACATATTCAAACAAAGAAAGGACTAGATCATGTGAATCATGCATGCATAATTCTTACGTTTCGAGCCAACTAATTACTGATAAACACTTACAACTAGTAGCGATCAAAAGATGTTGTAATCGATAAGCTGAATAAATGGCTGGTTTGGGCAGACAGCTTAATTAATAATTAACACACTCCTCCTATCCCATCACATCTGTGGCCAACTAATGATCACGTAGAGGAGACACAATACACTACAACTATTACTACTACTCCTTGGTGATGGACTGATGGTAGGAGAGACAAGAAAGCTGAAGAGAACGAGACAAGAAAGAAGCGGCCACGGCAAGAAATGGATCCAGATGGATCATGGGAGGAAATGCTTTCTTTCGTCTTCTTACATGTCCAGCGGCGCAAGCTGCCATGCAAAACGTCGACGGCCGGCCGGTCCGGCTAGCTGGAGCTGCCCGAGCTACACGCCGCAGATTGCGGAGACCCTGCGGAGGGCGGCCACCTTGAGCTCCAGCACGCAGATGTACTCGGCTGTCCGGCGGAGCAGCGCGTCCACATCAGCGTCCCGGCGGCGGGAGTTGCTGGCGGCGGGCACGATCTTCTTGAGCTCCCGGAGCCTCCGGAGCACCATGAGCTGGAACGGCCTCCTCCTCCTCAATGACACCATCCTTCCTCTATACCTACCGCCGCCGGTCTTGCCCGCCGTCACCATAAACGTCTTCCGTGTCATCACTCTGGCTCCCTCTCTTTCTATCTCACCCCAACAAATGCGTATAGTTGTGTTGTAGGCTTGTAGCTGGCCTTAGTTTGTAGGCTAGCTTGTGTTGTATGTGTGTGGTGAGGTGAGGTGTGGTGTGGGGGTGTAATGGGGGAGAGGGGGTGTATATATAGAGGTATAGATTTCACTTGGCCATGTGGAAGAACTAGGTTCTAAGCTGTAGACTGAGCTGTAAGCAGGTATTCTTGGAGCCATCACAGACCATTCAGTTTCTAGTGTGTGCTTTGCCATATCTCTAAACTATATGCAGCTATAATCGGCCAGGGTAGGGTGGCTGTGGCTCCATTCTTATATAGTTTAATCCAAAGAGAAAAACCTATAATATATATCCTACTTGCTAGGAGAAATCTGTCTGACTGTCTTGCTTTGCTTGAGCATCATATCACTCCTTTAATTGCCACTGTTAGTTACTGATCTTCAGCTAGTTTCCATCACCTGGTCACGCCGCTATGTATAAACCTCCCATCGAGAGTGGACAAATGGAGTCCGGGCTACAGGGAGCCCTTTATTTTGAAAATTTTGAAAATCATGTTTTGAAATTTCCAAAAACTTCTAAAAACAATGCTGGATGCGGACAATGTTGTATTGTACCAACGCGTGTCATCTAGGTTAGAAATATCTTGTTTTGCGGGCTGCACATTTGATATTAGTGAAGTGCAAAATTTCAACTCTTCCAAATCCATCAGATTTTGTTACCTTTGTGTAGCCCGGAATATTGACTATTTTGATTTGAGATATTGCACGTTGGTAGAATACAACATTGCGTACATTTAGGATTATTTTTCAGAATTTTTTTAACTTTAAAATATATTTTTCGATTTTTTTTAAATAAAGGGCTCCATGGGCCTTGGCCTCCATTTGTGGTTTGCGAACGTCGTTTATCACAACGCACCGAGCTCCCGGGAGTACATGGTTGCCTTGAACCTCCGCATGAGAGAGCTCCCCGCAATGACTTCATCTTCCCTTTCACCCCCACACCTTCGAGTCCCTCTACCATTGTCAATATCGCCAGACAAGTTAAGACAACCAATGTCCACTCTTCAACTGACATCGACAAGAGAAGTTTGACAACATAGATAGGTATGGCAGGCTCATTGGCCCTATCCTGAGAGGGTATGCTTCACTCACTTAGGGTCATCACATCCCGCATAATCAGGGTTGACCCTCGCTACAGTGCTAAGACGTCCCGATGTCAGAGCTGATGATCGAAACAGTGGCTCGAAGTCATACCATGTACAGACCGTCCAGCCGGACATTAGCTACGTCTCTTCATAGGCCATACTAGGGCCCGTAGTCAGGGGCGGAGCTCAACATGCTCAGCCGGGTGCACAGGACACCGGGTCAAAACAAAAATTCTTCATATATCACCTCATTTTCACCGTGTGTGCACCCCTGAGCAAAAGATCTGTGCACCCCTTACAAGCTGTGCACCCTGGAGTTGTTTCCTCTAGCTCCGCCCCTGCCCGTAGTGCTAGTCCACCGTGTCTATGAGGTGGTGGCGGACCACTATATAAGGGGTATGACTCGCCTACGAGGGAGGGTTGGTCACTCACACCCACACACCATGCATATATGTTGTTCTTCTCCTCTACCGAGGAGAGAAGACCAGCAGACTGCATCGCCAGCTGCCACACCCTTATACTATCAATGCCACACACACTTGAATATATCGCAATAAACATGATTAGGGTTGTTACATGATACGATCTCGGGGCCCGAATCTATAGACATACTCGTGTGCCTGATTCTGTTAGCCCATCCGATCGTGTTCACAAGTCCTATCTACATACAAATTCACTAGCCAGCTACCAAGCACCAACACTAGAGATATGATCTTGTCCTTCAATTCTCTCTCCATCATGTACTCTATATACATACCCCATGAGGGTCATGGCAACAAAACATCGAAATATTAGGGTTCAATATTTTCACAAGCTAAGCTGCTACCCCGGTCGGGGAAAGCAATGCAGAGCTAGCTACCGTGCATCCACTGATACGTCTCCGACGTATCTATAATTTTTTATGTTCCATGCTTGATTATATATCAGTGCCATATGTTTTATAATGTTTTTATATCGTTTTGGCATGATTTATGGAACTAACCTATTAACAAGATGCCCAGTGCCAGTTCCTGTTTTCTGCTGTCTTTTTGTTTCAGAAAAGTTGTTCAGGGAAGTTTCTCGGATTGCGCTGAAAATTTACGGGAATTATTTCCAATATGAAACGAAGACGGAGCCAGAAGGACGCCTGCAAGGGGGCCCCACAGGCCCCAGACGCCAGCCAGGCGCCCCCCCCCCTTGGCCGCACCTGGGTCCCACCTGGATAGGTGGTCCACCTCCTCGAGTCGCCCTTTCGCCTATAAATTGCCCCCGACGCAAAAACCCTAGATACCCGATCATATTTTCCAGAAGACGTCCGAGGCCGCCGCCATCTCAAGCCCTAGTTCGGGAGGTTTCTGCAGCTCTTCCCGACACCCTGCCGGAGAGGGGAATCGACACCGGAGGCATCTACATCACCATGCCTGCCTCCGGAGTGATGCGTGAGTAGTCCACCACGGGACTACGGGTCCATAGCAGTAACTAGATGGTTGTCTCTCGTCCTTGTACTCCATTTCTTAGATCTTGTGAGCTGCCTATCATGATCAGGATCATATTATTTGTAACTGCTACATGATTGTGTTTGCATGGATCCGATAAATTGTGGAAGTCATTACTTTTGTTCATCTTGTGTTATGTTTTATCTATGATCTTGCATGCTCTCCGATGCTAGTGGATGCTTTGGCCAAGTAATTATTAGTGTTGTATGAGGGAGTATTTATGCTAGATAGTGGATTCATGCCTCTCTTTGTCTGAGTTCGGTGACAGGAACAGTTAAGGCTAGAGATGTGCTGTTGCCACTAGGGAGAAAACAGCGGTGTGATTTCCTTGTGTTATTTACACTGCTTACATTATGCACTTTGCTTATTGCAATGATCTGTTGCTTGCAACTTAATACTTTTGGGTGACATGCTGGATAGCGATCCCGGGGTGGATTATTAATCATAGATGCAGTTGGATAACGGTCTATGTATTTTGACGCAATGCCCATATTAGATGAAACGGTGAACTATATTGTTTTATGATAGCATTGCTATGCGCCCACAATTCTGTCAATTGCCATGCTGTAATTTGTTTACCCATCATGTACACCTTTTGGAGAGGCACCTCTAGTGAACTGTGGACCCTGGTCCTATTTTCCTACATTGCTTACAACCGTTTTAATAGCTTTTTATCATCATTTACTTGCTGGTCATACTTCACTCTCTTCATATTTTACACTTGCACATTTAATTCTTTGTGTTCGGCAAGCCTGAGAGATTGACAACCTCTCTGTTTTCGCTGGGGCAAATTACTTGTTTGTGATTGTATGCAGGTCCGCGTTGATCTACAAGCGCCAGAGTAGATTGACACCTCGCTAAGCCTTCTCCAAGTCCTACTGGATTCGATAACCTTGGCTTTGTAATCAAGGGAAAACTGTCGCTTTGCTGCATCATACCTTCCTCTTGGGGTCTCCCAGCAAACGTGTGATCCACGCCATCAAGCCTGTTTTCTGGCGCCGTTGCCGGGGATTTGAAGAAGACTTCTCGAACTACCAAGTCTCCCAGCAACAGCTGTTTTCTGGCGCCGTTGCCGGGGACTTGGAAGCTTCAGCTAGGGGAGTTTCACACATCCTTTCACTTTACTTTGTTATTGTCTTGCCTAGTATATTTTTTGTTAGTCTTATTTTGCCTTTTGTTTGCTCTAAAACTGAAAAACAAAAAAATTAAAAATTCCAGCAACTAGTCTCTTTTTGTTTTGCTTAGTTTCTTGCTTTTATATTGTGGAAATGGGTTCAGCTCAGAACACTAAGTTGTGTGACTTCACTAGCACGAATAATGATGACTTTATATGCACACCTATTGCTCCACCGGCTTCCACAGCCGAATTTTATGAGATAAAGCCTGCTTTGTTGAATCTTGTCATGAAAGAGCAATTTTGTGGTGTTAGTGGTGATGATGCCGCCTCTCATTTAAATAACTTTGTTAAGTTATGTGATATGAAAAAATATAAAGAAGTAGAGGGCGACATTATAAAACTGAAACTTTTTCCTTTTTCCTTAAGAGGACGTGCTAAAGATTGGTTATTGTCTTTGCCTAGGAAATTAGAGGATGCTTGGGAACCCACCATTAAGATGAAAGTAAATGATTTTGAGTGTAATACTTTGTGTGATCTTGGTTCTAGTATTTCTATTATTCCAAAAAAGTTATATGATGCCCTTGATCTTGGACCACTAAAAGATTGTGATTTGAATGTGAATTTTCTTGATGCCACTTCGCATACACCTTTGGGTAAAATAGATGATGTTCTCATCATGGTTAATGGTAATTATGTTCCCGTTGATTTCATTATTGTGGATATTGATTTTAAGCTTTCTTGTCCTATTGTTTTGGGAAGACCGTTTCTTAGAACTGTTGGTGCTGTTATAGATATGAGAGTGGGCAATATTAAATTTCAATTCCCACTGAAAAAGGGATGGAACATTTCCCTAGGAAGAGGATAAAGAAATATTTTGATTCCATTGGTAAGCCAAAGAGCAGTTTTGAATTGGATACTATTGATAAAACTTGAATTTGCCCCTTTTTGCCTAGCTAAAAGGCGTTAAAGAAAAGCGCTTATGGGAGGCAACCCATTTTATTTTTACCTACTGTTTCTTTTTGGTTTCTTTTAGTTTTGGGTGATGTTAATTCTGTAACAACTCCCTTGTATCTTTTTGTTTTGGTTTTTGGTGCCAAGAATAGCCGCTAAAGAGAGGAAGACTAATTGGTGAGTTTGCTCTCCAGAAACAGATTTCTGTTCTTCATTGTTCGAAAATCCAAAAATTCACAGGACGTCATCTGTGGCTGAAAAGTTTTGACAGTAAGCATCAAGGTTTTTTCTACCTTTCTCTAGTTTTAAGTTTTCTGATTTGAGGTCCAGAAGTTCCCCGAAAAAATTCATCTTTACAGTTTGTTCTGTTTTTTACAGATTCTGTCCTTAGTTTTGCATTGCTTCTTACACGGGCAAAGTGAAGCTTTTTCAAAGCTAGAGTTTTACTTAGACCTTTTTGATAGTAGCTAATTTTGTAAAAAATAAGTTCATGATGTGTGCTTTGGAACTGAAGGAAGATATTGTTTTTGTGGACTAACCCCTCTAGTGAAGTTGCTATAAGTTTTGCGTGAAGGAAGTTTTCAAGTATCCAAGTGCGAGGTGATGAAGGAAGATCAAGAAGGAATAAAAGCCTAAGCTTGGGGAGGCTCCCCATGGACCCTCCTCTGAAATATTCAAGAAGTTACAAGCGTCTAAGCTTGGGGATGCCCAAGGCATCCCCTTCATCATCAACAATCATCGGTTTCTCTCATGGTACTATATTTTTATTCCTTTACACATTATGTGTTGTTCTTGGAGCGTCAGTTTGTTTTTACGTTCAGTTTGTTTGTGTTTTGTTCTCTGGTCTTTTCAATAATTTGGATCCATGCATGCTTGTTTGGGAGAGAGACACGCTACGCTTTTTCATTATACACTCATGTTCTTCACTTATATGTGTTGAGTGTTTAGTCTTTGTTTTATGCTTTTAGCTCTTGTTTTCAGAATCTCTTGTTCAGAGCTGTTAGCTTTTGTAGTTAGGAAGTTTTGCTCTTGTTGCTTCACCCTTTTTGTTTTGTTTCAAATAAGTTGATTGGTGTTTGGTTAAGTGGAAATTATCATGTAAGAAGTGTAAAAAGTGCTGCTTAATCTTGTAGACCGTTGTCTTGAATCTTTGATACTTGTCAATTGTTTAGATATATGAAGTAATTAATGCTTAAACTTGTGGATCATCTAGTAAGAATGGATTAGTAAAGAGCTACCGTAAGGCTTTAAAATTGTGGTGCTTGTCCTGCTTGGTAGCTCTCAAAGTCTAGATATTCTTTTTGCAAAGAGTTGGTTTGGCTAACAAGGTAGACGGTGTGAAGTCCAGTGGTTATGCATGATGTATATCTGTAGTCATTCATTGAACCAAGTTGATGGTATGTGTTTGCTTGATATCCTGCTAAGGCCAAAAATTTTATACTGAGAGGGAATACTTCTCGTGCATCCAACTCCCTGAGCCAAATATCTTTGCCATTTGTGTCCACCATACCTACCTACATGTGGTATTTCCCTGCAACTCCAAGTAAATTTTTCATATGCTATCTTTAAAATGTTCAAAATTCTCCTTTTTGTGCCTCTGTTTTTAAGCTCATGAGGAAGCAGTAAGAAGTTAGTTATAACCTGTGACAAGCAAGGTCATTTCCCCCCTTTCACCCGGTGTTGATGGTTTACGTCCTCACTTGAATTTACCCAAAAGCGGCTTAAGCAAAATATAAATATAACTCACCATTCTCCTCCGCACAATGAAAATCTGAGAAATCAGCTCAACGTTGGTTAGTGGTGAAACCAAGGAGAAAGAGGAACGTACTCGTTCCTCTAAAACCAGCCGCTCTCACAAGTCTAAAAGCCTTGCTTGAAATGGTGTAGCTCCCCGACCCCAGAACTATACAGTGAAGTGTTGTGCAACCGGTCATGCTACACAATCGAGGGTTACTGGGTTTACCAATCCCAGGCCAAAACTCATTGGCAGGTGTGCTCGGAATGGATCATCGGCACACAACACCTCGATCATGCCATAAGCTCAGACATCGCTATCACGTATAATAAAGAGACCGAGACTTGTGGAACAACTGGCACATTACAGACTCTACGACACAAAAACATATAGCAACTCATATAAGAGAAGATACAAATATTACACATCAAAAGGTCACAGACCATCAATTCATCAAGCGGAAGCGAAGTAGCGTTGTCTAATACAACAAGATGCAAATTATGGCCTAAGAGGCCTACAGATAAACATCACCCAAGCCAGCTTGTTCCACGGTCCCAAGCTGCCACCTGGGAACCCCGGACTACTAGTCGACGTCCACGAAGAACCCACCTAGCTGCTCGGTGTCGTCCTCCTCTGAAATACAAATATGAAGGCAGCAAAGAGAGACTGAGTACGATGTACTCGCAAGTTTAGTAGGGCGATATAGGCCCAATGATTGACGGAGGCTCTAAAGCTGTATATGTATTTCTTTTGCATAAAGCTAATTTTCAGAAACCGAAACATAATTGACACATGGCATTCGTCTACTCAGAATAGTTTTTATAACAGGGGTAAGAGGGTAACATTTCATCTTCGGTTCTCGTTGAACCTACTTGTAACCAACACATCTCCCATTTCCACCAAGGCACCCCCTCGAACCACCCTCGAGGAAATGAACCTTTATCACACGTTGATTATGCAACCTTTAGCTGCCATATCAATTAGGTTAAGGTTCTCTATGATCTTATCGTCTATTCCCAAGTTGTCCATAACCGCGGACACGGCTTTTCGAAAAGATTAACCCTGCAGGGGTGTACTATTTTACCAATTGGTACCGTCCGACTCACCTGATTGGCCCTCTTCTGGGGAAGGCCGGCAAGTGGGCGCAGTTAAACCTTTACCTCGCGTGAGACTATCCAAGAGTCATCAGTGGCCACAGGGCAAGTTTACCCAGCCTATTTCGGCCCCTGCCCCATCGCCATGTCCTAAACACAAATCCTCATCAACATCATCTTTCCATTCACACGCAAATGGAAAACCGAACTAGAGGACCCTTGGATACGCCCGCACAAGTTATTCAGTTAGTAAGGCGCCCATACACCCACCAATGGTAGCACGCTCGTCTTAGTTCAAGAGGTAAAGAACTCGCACCTAGGGGCAAGAGTGAGGCAAAATACCATCCCCGATGGCAACTCACCCAAACCTTTTTAGCATTTTGATTAAGCATCCCACATATCCACCATTGTCCGAACCATTCCATCAACATCAATAATTATGGAATTAAATAATGGACATAACTAGCATTTAACTAAGCATAGCTAAGCATATGAATACAACACTTAAGTTGTTGTCTCCGGCCAACACATCAAACCTAGAGTTCATAGGTAGGGAGACATGTGAGGGTTTAGGGGATAAACATGCATTCATGGGATACTCTACATCTTGATCAAAAGAGACATTTGAATCACATGCAATTTATTATGGTGGATAAAATAAGTTTATAAAAAATTAGGATGCTAAATGCCAAGAAGGTTAGGTTATCTCTTGCCTTGGTGCCGGGGCGTGTAGTACGGCTCGTCGGGGTAAGTAGCGTTAACCTCGACTCCGGAATCTATCGATACCCAAAAGAAATAAAAGAACAAATAAATCACACGAAGACAAGGTGAAATGCACAATCACATGATGCCATGACAAGTTGATGCATTGATATCAACATTTAATTTATTTAACAAATTAAATGGAGTTCCAAATAATTAGTGCAATTATTTGGACACAACTCCATATTTATCTTAGTGACCACAATTTTCATAAATTATTCAATTATTAGAGAAGTGGCTCAATATACATGAACATGACATGAATGGATAGGGTTTGTTCTTCTGATCGTTTTGGTACCGAGAAGTTAAGTTAGGATTTTCACAAGTTCCTAAAACTGGTTCGGAATCTATCCGGATTGGTCCGGAATATTCCGGATGGTCCAGAATAATCCGGGCTCATTCCGAGCCAAATCCGAGGTGACCTCAAAAAGTTTCTGTTAGGGTTTCGGAATTTGTCCGGAAAGGTCCGGAAATTTCCGGTCGACCCGGAATCGATCCGGAATAATCCGGGTGATTCCGGACGACTCGATTCTGGGCAAACTGCGACGGCGGCTGCGCGCGGTGCGAGCACGAAAGAGAGGGAGAGGGGAAACGGGAGGAAGTCTAGGGGAGAGCGGAGCTCACCCAGAGCACGTATGCGTGGTCGGTGAGGCCGGAGAGGGAGGGCGGCGGCGGATGTTGTCGGGGACGAGCGCGGCGAGCGGCGGACCAACCTCGGGAAGACGAGCTCGATTAGCTTGAAACGGGGCCTCCCAGTATGCGTGCTTCGGTGGAGGAGGTAGAGGGCGACGCGGCGGTCCTTCCTGCGCGGTCAGTTCGTCCCGGGGTCGATGGAGATGGCGGCGATGCGGCGGCGGCACGAGCTCGAGCTCGGCGGCAAGGCGAACACGAGGAGGGGGAGGAGAGAAGGGAGAGAGCAGGGGGACGGGGCAGGTGCGCGTCGAGGGCGGCCTTGTCCTCGCAGGGGGGGGGGGCACGACGGCATGGCGAGAGAGGGGAGCAGGTAGGCGTCGAGCGGCATGGCGCTAGTCCGCCCTGTCGCCACTGTGCCCCGTTCGGAATTTTCCGGAAAGGTCCAAAAAATTCCCGTCGATCCAAAATGGATCCGGAAAAATTCGGGTCATTCCGAATGACCAGACTTTGGCAGAAACGGCTAGATTTTTATTTGGGCCTCTACCTTGGTCCAAAAATTACAGAAATTTTTGGGGATGCTCTCAACAAGATGAGGAACCTCCCCATATTTTTCTTTTTGGATTTTGAACAAGTTAGCGTGATTTCAAAAAATAGTGTTTGAATTGAACCACATTTGTAGTTTTAGCAATTTGGAAACAATTGGAGACCAACCATTTGGTTCTTATGCATTGTGGTGAATATTAGGAGCTTGTTAGACCATATGGTCACCTGTCATGACATGGGTTACACCATAGCTTGCATTTCAAGGTGTGAAAGTTTTGGGAGTGTTTGGCTTCCCTCCTTTTATTGCTTCCCATTTGTTGTTTGTTAACAAAAGCAATTTAAAGATATGCCATGATTATGAATGCAAAAGTGAAAAAAAATTCTTCGTATTTTTTTTTCGGTACAAAGCTGGGGCTGTTACAAATGGGGGACTAGATAGTTTATTTACTGTAAAGTCGTTGACGAAAGCATGCATATCAAAACTGTTTTACTTCTATCAAAAAAAAAAAGAAGCTCTAGCACAGGATTAATCCCTGCTTCCCTCTGCGAAGGGCCTTTCTTTTACTTTTATGTTGAGTCATCCTTCCTCTTTCTTCTTAACCCCCTCAAGCAATCACTTGGTATCAACTTTGGTTCATGTGTTACTTTATGTTATCTTTGTGTCTAACTGTGAAAACTTTGTATTGACTTTATCTTGAGATAAACAAGTTGCAAGTTGAAGCTCTTTGCTGAAAACTTAAATCTTCCTTTGTATTGGCCAAACTCCTTTGTTGAATTAATATTGCTTTGTGAGATATCAATCATTGTCAAGTATTATGCTTTTAAATCTCCAAAGTGCTCTTTTCTAGTTAATTTTTGCTTAGATGTTACACCTGGTTAATCATTGTTTGTTTCATTCAATGAACCTTTGTTTTGGATCAATGCATTCAGTTCATATGCTTTACATGATTATATGATCAAGATTGTTATTGGTAGCATGTCACTTCAAAAATTATTTTGTTATCACTTACCTACTCGAGGACGAGCAGGAGTTAAGTTTGGGGATGCTGATACGTTTCCGACGTATCTATAATTTTTAATGTTCCATGCTTGATTATATATCAGTGCCACATGTTTTAATAATGTTTTTATATCATTTTGGCACGATTTATGGAACTAAGCTATTAACAAGATGCCCAGTGCCACTTCCTGTTTTCTGCTGTCTTTTTGTTTCAGAAAAGTTGTTATGTGAAGTTTCTCGGATTGCGCTGAAAATTTACGGGAATTATTTCCAATATGAAACAAAGACGGAGCCAGAAGGACGCCTGCAGGGGGGCCCACAGGCCCCAGACGCCAGCCAGGAGCGCCCCCACCCCCTTGGCCACGCCTGGGTCCCACCTGGACAGGTGGTCCACCTCCTTGAGTCGCCCTTTCGCCTATAAATTTCCCTCGACGCAAAAACCCTAGATACACGATCATATTTTCCAGAAGACGTCCGAGGCCGCCGCCATCTCAAGCCCTAGTTTGGGAGGTTTCTGCACTGCTGGAGAGGGGAATCGACACCGGAGGCATCTACATTACCATGCCTGCCTCCGGAGTGATGCGTGAGTAGTCCACCACGGGACTACGGGTCCATAGCAGTAACTAGATGGTTGTCTCTCCTCCTTGTACTCCATTGCATAGATCTTGTGAGCTACCTATCATGATCAGGATCATATTATTTGTAACTGCTACATGATTGTGTTTGCATGGATCCGATAAATTGTGGAAGTTATTACTTTTGTTCATCTTTGTGTTATGTTTTATCCATGATCTTGCATGCTCTCTGATGCTAGTGGATGATTTGGCCAAGTAATTATTAGTATTGTATGAGGGAGTATTTATGCTAGATAGTGGGTTCATGCCTCTCTTTGTCTGAGTTCGGTGACAGGAACGGTTAAGGCTAGAGATGTGCTGTTGCCACTAGGGAGAAAACAGCGGTGTGATTTCCTTGTGTTATTTACATTGATTACATTATGTACTTTGCTTATTGCAATGATCTGTTGCTTGCAACTTAATACTTTTGGGTGACATGCTGGATAGCGATCTCGGGGTGGATTATTAGTCATAGATGCAGTTGGATAACGGTGTATGTATTTTGACGTAATGCCCATATTAGATAAAACGGTGAACTATATTGTTTTATGATAGCATTGCTATGCGCCCACAATTCTGTCAATTGCCATGCTGTAATTTGTTTACCCATTATGTACTCCTTTTGGAGAGACACCTCTAGTGAACTATGGACCCCGGTCCTATTTTCCTACATTGCTTACAACCGTTTTAATAGCTTTTCATCATCATTTACTGGTTGGTCATATTTTACTGTCTTCATATTTTTCACTTGCACATTTAATTCTTTATGTTCGGCAAGCCGGAGAGATTGACAACCTCTCTGTTTTCGCTGGGGCAAAGTACTTGTTTGTGATTGTGTGCAGGTCCGCGTTGATCTACAAGCGCCAGAGTAGATTGACACCTCGCTAAGCCTTCTCCAAGTCCTACTGGATTCGATAACCTTGGTTTTGTAATCAAGGGAAAACTGCCGCTTTGCTGCATCATACCTTCCTCTTGGGGTCTCCCAACAAACGTTTGATCCACGCCATCATCTACCCCCACTTCTCCATGTTCCGCTGTGATAATATTTTCAATCAGCTAGTGTTTCCTCTAACATTTTATCAATGTAGATCATATATATATATATATATATACGAAGTGTTAAGTTGATATCTGCAATGAGCCATGGCGTTACCAATGTTGCTGATTAGCAAAAGCAGTCGGGGATCCTGGCCATGTTTTGGGTACCTATTGAATGAGAGGAGGTTAGACTAGCAAAACGTGGGGCACCAGGGCCCCTCTCACATTGATACAGACCACCCGGAAATGTGTCGGCATCCCCTTGTCCGCCCCCAACTTTTGGGGTTGGCACGGGGTTGCCGACACGTCCGGATCCGATCATTCCGACAAGTAGGGGTCACATGCCAGCGACCCGATAGTAAATGATACGTTGTTGGGTGTCAAGTTCTTCCTTTTCCATCTGCATTGTCGCAGGTCGAATGCCAAATCCCTCGCCAATTTCTCCCCCCTATTGCTCCCTGGTGGTCGTAAGGTGCTTCCACCACCGAACATCACGGAGGAAGGAGATCACGCCAGAGGAGCAAGTGCAATTAGCCGCAAACCAAAAGGTGTCGACCGCCGAACGAGCTGGCCTCTACCATCGGTCAAAGGAAAGAAAGGAAGATTCAAGGCATCCACCTGGATCCTGCCAACACCGACATGGTGACTAATTCCAACCAAGAGACCACCACCGCTGGTGGTTCAAGGAGCTCCTCGCCATCTTCCCCAAACTACCATCGCGAGGACGCTGCTGTCATTCAGGTGACACATTTCTCATCCCCTAAGACGGGCAAGAACAAGACCGTCGACCCCAACACGGTCTTCTCCCAGTTGCGCTCGTCGACCCAAATGGGTCATCTCCCCGGTTGCGCCCGCCCGCCAAGACCGGGAGCATAGAAACGGCCTCGATCTCAGCCATTAGGCTCCCTACATGACTCGTCAGAACTACGATGGAAGGCACTCACGTTTGCCGACGACATAGGGGACAATGACAACCTGTTTGAAGGAATTGCCTGCAATGCCAAGGTGTGTAAAAAACTTTTTTTGAATCTTCTCGATGAATGATGATGGCATTGTGCATTTTTTGCATTGAAGGATGTCGACCTTGAGAATTTTGCGCATTAAATGATGCTGAAAATGTGTATGTTTGTATGCAATGATGTCGACCATATGCATGTGTGCATTGAATGATGTTAGTTATATGTATGTTTGCATTGAATGATGCCAGCCTTGTGCATTTGTGCATTAAATTATCTTGGCTATGTGTATATATATGCATAGAATGAAGTCGTCGGTGCCATTGCTTCTCTAATATATGGTGGTGCGTGTTACAAGTCTGCAAAAGATGAATAACGGGAAGAAGAGAAACGAGGGGAATAAGATAAACAAGAGGTCTACAATGTTGAGATTGGCGAGAAATACAAGGTGATCAAGCCAGGAGTTATGTTGTAGAAGCAACACGACGACAAGGTGTTATGTGAATCTTGGAAGACAACAAGCCTAGACCCCATTACCGGTTCACAACAAACTCGTCAAACATTGGCAAATGATTCACATGGATTTCGATGAACATAAAGAATATGACACCTACGATAAAATGGTAATGGATCCACAATGAGAGTGCAATGTCACACCGTTGGGGTGTCACACAAGAGGCGTGCAAACAATTTTGTGTGTTATGATAAAATCGTTCAAGGAAATGAGAGTGGCAAAAATACCGTCGAGTAAGATGTTAAAACCATATTAAATTTCGCATGCTCCAATTTATATGTTTTGACATGTGCATTTTGTTCTTAGTTGCAAGATGCTTTAGAGTTGTACAAAACTTGTAACACTAACCAAAGTTTTAATGTGATACATTGTTGGGAATTGATTGAAACATGTCAAAAGTGGAAAACCTTACAAGACTTATTGAATCGTCAAGTGGCGGCGGCGAAGGGTGGTGCTCCAAGCAACAAGCGTGATGAGATTGTTGATTTAGAACGGTCGTCATCGGGCTCGAAACACCCAACCAATAACAAGAAATAAGAAAAGAGAGTGACATCAACATCTTCTTCAATGCAAGAATTGATTGATGAGTTAATGAAGGAGGTCTCATCGAACTCGACTCATGATGAGTTGAGGTACCAAGATAAAAAAGAAAGTTGATCGACCTTCTTTGAGGTGCAAGTAGATAAACTTAAGATCATGTCCACCAACACAAAACGAAAGAAAAGGCTGAGGAGTGGAAGTTCATGTCCACCGTCAAGAGTACCATGGACCCGGATTGGTGGGCTTGGTTTGCTAAAAAAAATGCAAGCGCATCATAGAGAAGAAAGATTGATTTTTCTACATTTTGTGGCATTTCGATGATGTACTGTGATGTGACCGGACTTGGTGGCCAGAGTTGGTCGCCGACCATGATTTTTATGGCCGAGACTTTTATTTGGTGCCTATATTGTCTATTGTTATTTTAGGCAATATTATACAAAATTCTAAAAATGTGCAAAAAAATGAATAGAGTCTGCCATTTGAGGACACCGATCGGAGCAACCGGCTAAATGGAGGTGGACATGTGTCCTTCACCCCGAGAACAGACAGATTTTTTGGCACCCTGTGGAGATGGTCTAAGAGCATCTCCACCGGTACCCCTAGAAATATGTCCAGCAACCCCTAAAATATGTCATCTGCACACATGTCCGGCACAATGGGGGAAGGAGATGAGCTCAACCTATATCAAAGGCTTCACCCTTGCTTTCCCAAATGTCAACTAGTGGGCTTCGGTGAAGGAAAGGATGGCACAGGATAAGAATTTATCCCCACCATTGAAAACTATAAACATTTGCAAATTTTGAATTCAACATTCGATATTTGCTAAAATTAAACTCAAACTTAAACTAAATCTAATCTAGACGATGGGAGGAGCTGGTTCGCTTGGGGCAGCCTCGTCATCATTCTCCGACGTGCGGAAGGCGTGAAAGGGTCTAGCCTCGCCGCCAGTCTTCGCGAGCTACGCGAGTCAGCGCCTCTCCACGCTGGCTTAGACCGCCATCCGGTGCCTCTCCGCCACTGCAGTGCATGCACGGTGCTGAGCCACGACCTCTGCCTCCCCCACCGCCGCCTCCTACTGGCTCCTCATGTTGGGCTCTGCATCTTTGTTGGCCCGGCAGCCACACGAGTAGCGGCAGAGCTAATACGTCCAAAATATACGCATTTTTTATCCATGTTCAAACCGTATATTTGTCATGAAAATGGCAATATATCACTCTATACCTGCTACTAACATCTAATGTGCAAATCACTTTGCAAATCTCCTTGTGATTTATTTTCTTGTAGTTAAGGAAGATATTCTGGTGCAAATCAAGCATTTATGAAGATATAATCTGAATGGGGAGCTGCCAAAAACAAAATCTGGCAAAACAAAATATAACGAATCACAGTACGGTCGGATCCGACTGTACCGTACCACCAACCTTACTGATACCGGTGCGATCGACACCGTCAAACTGAGCAACTTTTGCGAAGGCCCAGGGACGAACTCACAACAGAAGACCCTCAAAACCCTAGTAAGAAGAGAGATGCCATTCTTCACCGTCTCACGAAGTGCTGCCTCCATATCCACTCCATAGCCATCTCCACCACCATAGTCATCATCCATAACCATACACTACTTCAGGGCCGGTCCACACATATTCCGGGCCCTGGGGCGAGATAACAAAATGGTCCCTTATAGACAAAATAAAAATTTATATTGTATTGCATTCTAAAAGCAATTCAGTATATAAAATAGATCAATGGTATTTGAACAGGGACAATAAAACAGACACCACAAATTATTTATTTGTAATGTTTTTTCTCTTCTTTTTCTCACAACCAGATAATCATTTTCTAGGATACATGTCAACGAACAATTTGCAGAAAAAGAGTCAATACATAGATAAAAACACATGGATATGCGCATATGGATCGATGTCGAATTGTTGATGTAGGTTCCCTGGTCAGCAGGTGATGACCCACAAGTGTAGGGGATCACAACAGTCTTCGAGGGAAGTAAAACCCAAATTTATTGATTCGACACAAGGGGAGCCAAAAAATATTTATAAGCCTTAGCAGTTGAGTTGTCAATTCAACCACACCTGAAAAGAAACTCAATCGGTGCAATTTATTAGTGGTAATAGTGATATGGTAATGGTAGTGGAACAGTAGCAGCAACAGTAAAATTGTAGTAGCAATGGTGACGGTAAAAGTAACGGTTGTGAACACCAGGATTAAAAGCACCGTAGGCATAGGGACGGATAGACGGCCATTGCATGAATAAGATAACTCATATAATAATCATAACCTGACACAATGCGAACAAACAATAATAAAATATCCAAGCATCAATCAATCATAGGCATGTATTTCTAATTTAGCCGAACGTGCTTGCAATAAGAACTTGCACGACATCTTTTGTCCTGCCATCCGGTTTCTGCCGGGCCAATAATGGAACTAATGGTAATTAAGGTGTTCCTTTTAATAGAACACCGGAGCAAAACATTAACACACCATGAATACATGTGATCCTCAAGTTGTTATCCTTTCCCTTTGATATCCCAATCTGTCACTTTGGGGTTGCCGGTTTCGGACAACAACAGGTGCATACAACTAGTAGATATGATCCAAAGCATCAATTATATTCATGAAAACATAACATGTTCAGATCTGAAATCATGGCACTTGGGCCCTAAGTGTCAGGCATTAAGCTTACAACAACGACGATTAACACGAATAGAGGATACTAGGCATCATGCCCTAACAATCTAGCATCGAATTACATGAGTGATCTTATTCAATCCCTTCCATCTCCTTGCCTACAGCAGGGAACTACTCACTCATGGATGGGGGAATCATGGATGGTTGATGGAGAGGCGTTGGCGGTGATAATGGCGGCGATCTCCACTCCGGCAGGGTGCCGGAACAGCGATCCTGGACCTCGAATTTGGGTTTCGAGGTGGCGGCGGAGCTCCGTAAGGTTTCTGGTCGAGGTGTTCGGGGGTCGTCAATTTTAGGTCAAAAGGACCTTATATACCAAAGGGGGGCCAGAGGCGGCGCTCCAGGGGCAGGGGCGGCCCCTGGCCGCGGCCATGGGTCCACCCGCAGGTGGGACCCGCCCCTGCTCCTGGGATGGCCCCTCCGCGAGCCCTCCTGGCTCCGTGGCTGATTTCCTTCAAAACTCCATTTTCTAATTTTTTGGGATTTTTCTGAGGACTTTTTATTCCTGCACAAAAATAAGACACCAAGTGCAATTCTGCTGAAAACAGCGTCAGTCCGGGTTAGTTTCAATCAAATCGTGCAAATTAGAGGCAAAACAACAGCAAAAGTGTTTGGAAAAGTAGATACGTTTGCAACGTATTAGCAGACTTAGGACAGAACAGAAGGAGAAGATTAGTCGCTCATTCTCCGTCTCCCTTCTCATCTCCTGATCCGCTGTTGAAGTTCTAAGGAAGAAGAGCAGAATTGGAGATGTCAGATGTGGACGTGAAGCAGTCAGATTCGGAGAGCCGGGCTGTTTAACAATGAATCAAATTGAGGAACTAGGCTAGGGGAAGGAGGGAGTCAAGGAGACTTGATTGGGAATGCAGACGGATAGAGAGATGACTGGGGGACCAAATAGCGCCATTGGTCTCCATTATTGCCGGGGAGACCTCGAATTTGGAAGTGCACGGGAGCAGCAGCGCTGTTATCTGGGATTGAGTAATTTGGGGGAGGAGACTAGAGACGAGACTAAAGAGTACAGAGGAGATCGACGGGTTGTGCATAGCCTAGCGATCGATTTTTTTTAGTTGTACCGATCCATCTTTTGGTCCAGGAGTGCTAGCAGTGTGGTGGGTTTGGGCCTTTTTTCTTTTGTATTACTAGTAACTGGATCGGGCCCCTACCTCCCAGGGACACAGGGCGGACGCCCCGTTGCCCCGGCCTATGGGCCGGGCCTCCACTACTAGTAATTTAGATCTCATCGCGATCGACAACATTGTAAGAACTATTTCAATCATTCATCTTCAAGTACTATTTTCTGCAATGTTTCTTATTGTTGATATGATCGCGATGTGTGAGTAGTCCAATCGTGCTAGGGGCTGAGGCCTAACCTAGTAGCTATGTGCAAAGTAACCATTGGGATATTAGTGTAAAGAGTCCTATATGATGGATATGTATATCTCTTGTCAATGTCTCGCTCCTAGGGCTTGTCAGGTACCCAAGATCCCGAAGAGTGATAAAGGTAGATATAAGGGAAGGGAAACGTGGAAGGCTATGCGAGAAACTCGGTGATAGTAAGAGGTGTACAATAGCTGAAAACAATTCCCTAGAGAACAACAATGTCGTCATGTAACTTAATGCGTATGTCTGTTAAGTCTTAATAACTTAGGCAACCCCGCAAAACGGATAGGGCCGAGGTGGACAGATGAATTCTTAGTGCTCCTAATCTATGAGACACTGATGCCCTTTGGACGTATTGCTCATATACTCCCTCCGTTCCACAATATAAGATGTTTTAGACTTTTTCCACATTCCCATTTATATCACATGTATCTAGACATGTTTTAGTGCATATGTCCACTCTCTTTTCACTCTTTTTAGTCCGAATCTAGACAACATGTGAAACATCTAAAACATCTTATATTGTGGAACGGAGGGAGTACTAATTGAGCTTCATCTTATCTTATTTATCCCATACATAACATGCACTGCTGCAGGTGAAACATTAAGCCCTGACCTATTTTAATCCATTGACAAAACAAACCACACGCAAACAAGTATGGTCCGGTAAACTAAACTTCTTAAAACTCTCTGAAACTCGTTATTATTTCCTTGCCAAGCAAATATTTCACGGGTTTGATAAACCCTGAGTCTCTTAGGGGAAAAAGCTACATATTGCAAACCGATAATCCGGATCAAAGGTATCAAGAAGGAACGTTCGGCCATTTTATAGCTGGAGCATTGGACGGGAAACGGACGGGAAGCGGTGTCGCGGACAGGGAAGCAACGGGTGGGTCGACAAAAAGCGGCAGAGTAAATACCAGCGATGTGTGGGGTAGTCGTAACTCCTCCGCATCGGCCTGGCAGCACCGACAGGGGACACTAGATCGAACTTGACCGATGTGAAGTTGACAAGTCAGGCCCGTCTGTCTGAGGCTGCATGCGGACATGTAGGGAGTTGTCCGGCGTCCCCGAGCATGCCTCCAATTTTGGGGTTCATCTCAAGGGTGCCTGAAGATTTCCAGATCGATGAAAATGTCGTTGGGGCCGATTTTCTGACCGGATTCTTTTGGGGGTGGTTTAGGGGGTGGTGCCGGTGGAGACGCTGTGAGAGCCTCCAGATATGGGCATGAGCATGCACTGTCACTCGAGCCGTCCATTCACAATTAGGCCAGACAGCTCCACGATACAAGTGACAGGGCCGCATGTAGTTGGAATCTTTTCGAATTGTGATAGCTAAGCAGGCCGCGAGGGCGTGGAGCCATGGAGCTGTAGCCCCAGCGTGCAACAGCCTCGCCAAACTGTCAAAGCAATATCGACCACATGGAAAGGAGGACGGGCCTCGTGCCCTCGCCTACCTCATCATACACGTACGTGCAATAGCAAAACTATACAAGAGAGATCTTTGCATTGGTTTGGCAACAGCTACCCTATAGCCGATGGATAATCAACGTGAACAAACACTCAAATACATGCAACTATATATGCAAGTGGCTTGATCTCCGGCCGAATACGAAATGATGCGACATATAGACAGTCGGAGACACAGAGCTAGTTAGGCCGGTGGTAAGACGAGAATCTGGATCGTTATGACAGTTACCGGCCGGCCAGCTAGCGCAGGATCAACGATTGTTGCGTACTGTTCTTTGGTCGTCTTGGGCGGATCATGGTTTTGTGAACGGTGTACAAAACTCTTTCTGAACGATGATGACATGCATGCGTGCGTGCGTTCCTCCATAGATCTGCATACCGCATGTTCTTGAGAAGAAAAAAAAACTCACAAAGTGAAAAGGGGCCAACATTGTCACATGGGTACTGTTACGGTATTAATCTACTAACTATATAAAAGACCAACCTTTTGGCGAACGGAGAGGCGCTCGGCTACAGTTGCGAGGAACAGTGTTTCCTGTAGCGCTACAGTACTACAGTATCCGGGCGATCCCGGCCGTCCGCCGGCGATCCGACGGCTCCCAGCACGCGTCGATGACGCTTTTGCAAAAAAGCCCCTCCAGAAGCCGTAAATAGAACCCGCGGTCCACCTTCTAACGCAGCAAGGGACCAGTTCGCAATTCCGAAAAAACTCGAGGACTTACCTGCAAAATCACCGCAGACCGTCCCCTTCCCTTCCTCTCTCTCCCGCGATGCGGTGGTCGCCGCGGCCGCCGGCGCGGCGCGCCGCCTCTCCGCGCCTCCCCGCACGGATCGAAGCGCGCGGGGAGCTCCGCCGCCGCCGCCTCTTCCTCCTCGCCGCCGATTGGCCGCCGGGACGCCGCGCGCGCGCGGGAATCGCCGCCGCCGCGTCCGCTGCCCTCCGCCGCGTTTCGACGCCGCCGCGGCCGCTCCGGCGACCAAAGCGAGGCGGCGCCGCCGCCTACGGGCTCCCCGCGACCAGGCGCGTCGGCCGCGCCCACGCGCGCGTCCCGGAGGGCCGTGGCGCGCCGCCGCGGGTTGCTCTGCCCCTGTGACGTCAGCACGACGTCACAGTGGGCCTCACGCGTCAGTTTTTTTTTGCTGTTAAATGCTGCAAATTCAACAGGTTTTAAAAAAACTTCTAATCATGGATTTCATTTAAATTGAACTTAAAAATACTACTCATGCCGCATAATAAAAATTCAAATTTGAATATTTCGGAACTTTGGTTACCTTTTAAAATTTGTCCACTTCATCGAGTGGAGAGAAAAAAAAAGATGTGCTTCTTCTAAACATTGTTTAAAAAAAACTTCTAAATACGAATTTGATTTACATTAAACTTTAAAAAACCGTATCTCCTAAAAACTTCTAAATACGGATTTGATTTACATTAAACTTTAAAAAATCGTATCTCCTAAATGTGGATTCAATTTAAATTAAACTTTGCAAATTAGAATTTTTTTGAAAGGTATTGCAAAAAAGAAAACCACGCACAATTCCATAATTTAATTATTTACACTACGATACTCACAAAAATGACGAAAGAATACTTGCAACAAAAAAAAAAACTTATGGCATATCATATCCATTCAAATTTCACAAAATTGGAAAAAAAATAGTCACTTCATTTAAAAACCAAATACAAAAATATTTGGAGAAAAAAATGCAAATTCATTTGCTCTAATTGTCTAATTGTGGCTTCCTTTCAAAATGAATTCAACATAAATACCTTCAATAATGAATCAAAGTATAAATACCTTCAATAATTCAACATATTAGAAACCAAAAAATCTTTTAAGATTGCACATTTCCAGAATTTAATTATTTACACCACGATACTCAAAAAATGACCATTTGAATACATAAATATTTCGGGAAAAAAAATGCAAATTCATTTGCTCTAACTGTGTAATTGTGGCTTCCTTTCAAACTGAATTTTCTCTAATTGTCTAATTGTGGCTTTCTTTCAAATTGAATTCAATAAGTATAAATACCTTCAATGATTCAACAGATTAGAAACCAAAAACCTTTTCAAAATGCACATTTCCAGAATTTGATTATTTACACCACGATACTCAAAAAAATGACCACTTGAATACATAAATATTTCGAGGAAAAAAATGCAAATTCATTTGTTCTAATTGTGTAATTGTGGCTTCCTTTCAAATTGAATACAATACGTATAAGTACCTTCAAAAATTAAACATATTAGAAACCAAAAAACTTTTAAATATGCACATTTCCAGAATTTAATTTTTTACACCACGATACTCACACAAATGACAATTATTCACACCACGATACTCACAAAAAAATGACGCAACAATACCTGCCATATGATATCCATTCAAATTTCACAAAATTATTAGACAAAAAAAATAGTAACTACATTTGGTGGGTCCCACTTATTCAGAATATTGCCAGAAAATGATAAATACTATAAAATCAATAACTTCAAGACTTCCCATTCGAAAAATATGGTACACATGCTCCAACTATATGGAGTTGAATTCAAAAAAGAAGAAAAAACTCTACCTGTGGAGTTAACGTAAATGATATCCTTTTTTAAAATATATGTTTACAAAAATGTTGCATTCCTAACAGGTAGGACCATTTTACTAAAACAATTTGCATAAAATAAAAAATGTTGAAAAAACAGTATATTCAAATATATCCACCTGAAAAAAAATCTAAATAATATATCCGACCGATCAAAATAAATAAATACTTGCTACTTACGACCAAGAAAAAAATTGTTTTTAAATCCCAAAAAAAATGTAGAATATTTCAAAAAAAAAATCCCTTCCTCTAAATATGTTAAAGGTAATTTTTTCTACAAATGCTTGATTACATGAATAATTGCATAGAATACAAATTCATAACCCCTAATTATGAATTAAATTTCAAATGCACCTAACAAATGTCAAAAAAAAATGTATTTCCTCTACTTATTGATCTAAAAAAATGTTTACAAATTCCATTGAACAAAGAATATAAACATATTGCGCATGTTTGCTAATTCCAATTTGACTGACATTTAAGTCAATATACTGACATTCCATAAAATATATCGAGAGTGCTAAAAGAAAAAAAAACGTTACATACTTATATCAACTTACAAAATATATACAAAGATTTTCCATTTAGCCAAATTTTTGCAAGAATCAAATTCAGGTAGATTTTCTAATTCAAATTAAATATTGACTTCAAAACACAAATATGTTTGAACATTTCAAATCACTAAAGACTTCAGTAACCTACACAATATATAAAAAAAAATACTCACAAAAAAAAGATATTCTAAATTTTTGGAAATTTGGATAAAATGGACACCAATTTCGAACGAATTTCAAGATTTCCAGAGTACATAAAATATGCAACCTACTTATAGCAGAAAACTTAAAAAACAAAAAAAAAATGAACACTTCCAAATTAGTTAAAATCTAGAGAAAATAAACGACAAATTCCAACAGATTTTGACATTTCCCAATTAGTCCAAATTTAAAGAATCAATTTACTAAACAAAATACATAAAATACGCAACCTACCTATGGCAGAAAACTAGAAAAAAAAGAAAACAAAAAAATGAACACTTCCAAATTAGTGACAATTTAGAGAAAATAGACGACAAATTCCAACAGATTTTGACATTTCCCAATTAGTCCAAATTTGAAGAAACAATTTACTGAAATTTTCAACAGAATAGATGACAAATCTCAACAAATTGCGACATTTTAAAATACGGCGGGTGCGGCATATGGTAAAGTAAATACTCCCGCCGAAATACAAACATGTTCAACCATTTTCACCTTACTAAATATTTGTCCTTATACCAACACCTTCAAATCTACAAATTGAAAAAGATAAATGGAAACTGTATCATAATTCTCATAAAAAAATTGCAACTCACTAATGACCAACAAACAGAAACAAGATATTTAAACATTACAATTTAGCCAACATTTTAATTAAAAAAATATTCTAAAAAAAATCACTAAAGGCGTGGCGTGACGCCACGCCAAATTCAACTAGTTATATATAAAAGCTGGCACGTGCATATATAGTATAAAACTAACAAATAAACCGAGTATATAGTGAGAAAGCAATCGTATCATTGCTCGAATGGAACCAAAATGAAAATAATGGTGAGCATGCTGCATTCATGCGACCGGATATGAGCGAGTGCGTGGGTGATCGGCAGAGGGGGTACGTACGTACGCACGTCGGGTACGACGGTGACACCGGTGAGCCGTGAGCGAGCCTATCAGCTCAGCTGGGGGATCGGATCAGGAGGAGGCTGGGTGCACGCACCAGAGTCCAGAGTCAGAGAGAGAGGACCCGGCCGGCCGGCAGCAGTAGCACAGGGAGGCAGGGGAGCTTTCAGCGCGCACCTGCGCAGAGCCATGAGACTTCAGTGGCACCGTCGTGGTGGAGTGAGGGTTTGCGCCCGCAGCGGCACCGCACTGTCTGTGAGTGCCGTGGTCGTGCATGGGGCGCGGGCGAGGGAAGGACGCGTTGTGGTGTGCCATGAATGTGATTTCTGGTGTATGTTTGGGTTGAAGCTCACACCCTTTGTCTCGGGGTGGCCTGCATGTTATATAGCCGCACGGCATGAGAAGATTACATGAGGGAGTTACATGGTTGGAGAAAATAAAGGAGATCGATCTGATCTTATAGAATGATCATATCGTTTACATCAAGGTAGCTAACAACTCCAACTGACTAACAACTTTATCGCTAACACCCCTCCTCAATCAGAGCCTTCTTGAGGTTCAGATTGTGCTTGAATTCTTCAAATTGCCGTGTTGGAAGAGCTTTTGTGAAGCCATCTGCCACTTGGTCTTTAGTTGAAATAAATCTGATCTCTAGTTGCTTGTTTGCTACTCTTTCTCTAACAAAATGAAAATCAATCTCTATATGCTTTGTTCTTGCATGAAATATAGGATTTGCTGATAAGTAAGTTGCTCCCATATTGTCACACCATAGGCAAGATATTCGATGCCTTTCAATTCCGAGTTCCTTTAATAAGGACTCAAGCCATATTATTTCAGCAGTAGCATTTGCTAGAGATTTATATTCTGCTTCAGTACTTGACCTGGAAACTGTTGCCTGTTTTCTAGCACTCCAAGAAATCAGGTTAGGTCCAAAATATACTGCAAAACCTCCTGTAGATTTTCTGTCATCTACACAACCTGCCCAGTCAGCATCTGAGAAGGCACTCACTAATGTGGATGATGATTTTCGGAAAGTGATGCCTAAGTTTATAGTTCCTTGTACATACCGAAGTATTCTTTTCACAGCTGTCCAGTGACTTGTGGTTGGCTGATGAAGATATTGGCATACTTTATTGACTGAGAAGGCAAGATCAGGTCTTGTGAGGGTTAAGTACTGAAGTGCTCCAACGATGCTTCTATAAGTTGTACAATCTTCTGGACCAAGAGCTTCTCCTTCTGTAACCGAGAGCTTCTCGGATGATGACAGAGGAGTTGGTGCTATTTTGCAATCCTTCAAACCGACCCTGTTCAACAAGTCCTTTGCATACTTTTCTTGGGTTAGTGTTAATCCTTCACTAAATCTCTTAACCTCAATACCCAAAAAGAAATGTAGATCTCCTAAATCTTTCAAGGCGAAATCTGTGCTAAGATCTCGGAGTAAGCTAGTGATTGACTTGTTGCAGGAGCTTGTAACAATTATGTCATCAACATAGACTAGCACAAACATAGTTATACCTGACTTGTTGTATATGAACAATGATGTGTCGGCCTTTGAAGGTACAAAGTCAAGTGCTTGTAGTTTGGAACTCAACTTGGAGAACCACGCTCTTGGTGCTTGTTTGAGTCCATATAGAGACTTGTCAAGTTTGCAAACATGAGTTGGAGCTTGTGAGCTTATATAACCAGGTGGTTGCTTCATATACACCTCTTCTTCCAGAACACCATGAAGAAACGCGTTCTTCACATCTAGTTGCCTGAGACTCCATCCTTTGGAGACTGAAATAGATAAAACAAGTTTGATAGTAGCAATTTTTACAACAGGACTAAAAGTATCTTCATAGTCTATACCATATCTCTGTTTAAATCCTTTTGCTACTAATCTAGCTTTGTACCTATCTATTGTTCCATCGGCTTTCCTTTTTATTCTATAAACCCATTTACAATCTATGAGATTTTTACCATGACTATGTGGTACTAAGTGCCAAGTTTTATTTTCCATTAGAGCTTTGTACTCATCATCCATGGCATTTCTCCAATTCGCATCTGCTAAAGCAACTTGCAAATTTTCAGGTTCATTAGTCATGCAGGATAATCCATAACGAATAGTACCATCGGTATATTGTTTTGGTTTGCTATTACCCATTTTTGATCTGGTTCTGTGATTTGCAGCTTCAGGATTCGGCGCAGAAGATCCCCCAGCTGACTGGCCTATGGGCGCAGAGGATCCAGCAGCAGCTGACCCTCTCTGTTGCGCCTGTCGCCGCATCATGTGCAGCTCACCATGCGTCCGCTGCGTCGCAGACGCGGGTTCGGCTGGCGCGCGTGTCCGCTGCATGGCAGACGATGATTCGTCGCGCGTGCGTGCGTCCCCGTCCGACGCGAGGAGACAGACGCGCTCTGCCGCGCTGATTGTGCTGATCCCGAGGTCGATTCCTGGCTGTCTGGCGACGCAGATCCCGGAGTGGATGGCGCATCTTCCTCGCTTTCAACGCCATGCACGTCTTCTAGCGACGTGCTATTTTCTTCTCCGTTTGTGCTCGTTTCTTCACCGTTTTGTCCAGAATTTTGTGCTGAATCTTCCTGGACTTGCTCCCAAACCTGCGGACAGCTTAAAACGGGAGGAATCACAGAGTCATTAGATGTTAGATCATTGCACGGTTGTTCCCCCTCTTGATGTGACATCGATGGGTTTTGGAGAGAATCAGGTAGAAGTAGGATTTCTCGCCGAAGAAGGGCACCAGCATTGGGATGCAGCTTAGCAAATGGAAAAACTGTTTCATCGAAGACCACATCACGTGATACATAGACACGACCCGAGGCAACATCAAGACATTTTACTCCTTTGTGCATTTGACTATAGCCAAGAAAAACGCATTGCTTGGAACGAAAAGCAAGTTTGCGTTGATTATATGGACGAAGGTTTGGCCAACAGGCACAACCAAAAATGCGAAGAGAGGAATAATCTGGAGTTTCTTGTAGGAGGCGTTGCATGGGAGTGTCATGATTTATAGTTTTGGAGGGCAACATGTTGATAAGATGTGTTGCGGTCAAGAAGGCTTCATCCCAGAATTTTAGTGGCATAGATGCATTTGCAAGAAGAGCAAGGCCTACTTCAACTATATGCCGATGCTTACGTTCTGCTGAACCATTTTGTTGATGTGCATGAGGACATGATACATGATGTTCAATACCGATTTTTGTAAAAAATGGGTGGAGTTTTTCATACTCACCTCCCCAATCGGTTTGCATAGCTAGGATTTTCTTGTTAAATTTTCGTTCAACAAGATTTTGAAAGTTTTGGAAAACTTGAAAAACATCAGACTTTTTCTTGAGTAGATAAATCCATGAAAACTTGCTAAAATCATCAATGAAGCTTACATAGTAGTTGTATCTTCCTACTGAATTAGGTGCTGGTCCCCATACATCTGAGAACACGAGCTCTAAAGGTGAGTTGGATACACTAGTAGATCTCTCATAAGGAAGTTGATGACTTTTAGCTCTCTGGCATGAGTCACAGATCGACTCATTGCTAGAATTATTGGAACAAGGAAGTCTAAATTTTTGAATAACTTGATGAACAATACGATAAGAAGGATGTCCTAGCCGATCATGCCACTTTGCAGAAGTGGGCTTTGTAATGCTGAAAGCTTGTTTATTCATGCTTGAAGATGAAGAAATCAACGGGTAGAGGCCTCGAACGCATCTACCCTTAAGCAGAACCTTCTTCGTGACCTGATCCTTCACATAAAAGAACCAAGGATGAAATTCTAAGAATACATTGTTGTCTCTTGTAAAGCGATGAACAGAGACAAGATTTTTTGTGGCATGAGGAACATGAAGCACATTGTTAAGATGCATTTTTCGATGGGGGGTAACAACAGATGCATGACCAACATTACTAATGCTCATACCTGTTCCGTTTGCCGCATGTACCTGGTCATGGCCAGAGTACTTCTCCTTCATGGTGAGCTTGTCAAGATCACCGGTGATGTGGTCGGTGGCGCCGGTGTCGTTATACCAATTGGTATCCACACCGTAGGAGGCGATGTTTGCCTCCTTTTCTTCAGTATCGTCTTCTTCATAGCGCCACCAGCACTTCCAGGCGCTATGGCCTGGTTTGCTACAGATCTGACAGGTGATGCGATCGTTGCCGCCACCCTTGTTGTTGTTGCCGCCTTGGCGGCCGTTGCCACGGCCACCACCATGATTGTTGGTGCGCCCGTTGCCGCGGCCATAGCCACGGCCACCTCCACGTCCACGAGGAGGTCCTCTGCCGCCTCGTCCGCCTCGTGGTCCACCACGTCCGCGCGTGGCAGAGTTGATGGAGGAGTGTCCGCCAACGCCGCCGGAGAGGAGCTCCATGCGGTTGTCGTAGCTTAGAATCTGAGCATACAGATCGTCCACGCTGAGGTCGTCGTGGTTGTTTCCGATGGCGGCGAAGATGGGGTTGTAGGTGTCGTCGAGGCCCGCGAGGATGTACTCCACGAGCTCTTCTTCTTCGATCGGCCTGCCTGCAGCAGCAAGCTCGTCGGCGAACCCCTTCATCTGCGCAAAGAATTGTGGCGCAGTCTTGTTCTCCTTCTTGGTGTTGGCCAAGAGGATGCGGAGGTTGGTGATGCGAGACTTTGACTGGGAGGCGAACATGGTTTTGATCGCCGCCCAGACCTCCGCCGATGTCTCCTTGCTGGTAACCTGGACAAGAACCTCTCTCGAAAGGGTGTTTAGTAAATAAGAGAGGACCTGTTGGTCCGTGGAAATCCAAGTTACATAATCAGGGTTAGTAGCCTCTTCTGTTCCGTCCTTGCCGCCGATGGTCGGAGAAGGCGCCTTGGACTTCCCATCGAGGAAGCCCATGAGCCGTGCCCCACGCACGGCGGGGAGAACTTGCGCTTGCCATAGCAAGTAGTTCTCCCTTGTAAGCTTCTCCGTGACGGTGGAGTTTCCAAGAGGGTTTGCCATGGCTAGGTGGAGGATGGTGAAAGGCTTGTAGATGTGTTTAGGAAGTCTAGCTCTGATACCATGTGATTTCTGGTGTATGTTTGGGTTGAAGCTCACACCCTTTGTCTCGGGGTGGCCTTCATGTTATATAGCCGCACGACATCAATGATTACAGGGAGGAGTTACACGGTTGGAGAAGATAGAGCAGATCGATCTGATCTTATAGAATGATCAGATCGTTTACATGAATATAGCTAACAACTCCAACTGACTAACAACTTTATCGCTAACAATGAACACCTTTCCTCTCACCGTCCGCAGAGCCGGGTAGACAGTACATAAGAGCCAATTCTAGGGGCCGGGACAAGTTGTGTCCAAACTCCGCATGTAGTGTCTTGTTTGGATTGGCCGGATAGCCCGTCCGAACAAAACTAGGCCGATGCATCCAATGGGAGTGATTAGCATTAAACCACCACTTTGACGTCAAATGTTCGAAAAACCACCACTTTTCATTTTTGTTAAAAAAAACCACTACATTTGGCTTCATCTTTCGCAAAAAAACACTGATCACAAATTGAACGCGAATTGACGGCCAAACTGACGAGCGGGACCCGCATGTCAGACCGACGTGGCAAGTCGAGTTGGAGGAAAGCAGAGTTATTAGCATAAAACCACCACTTTGACGCGAAATGTTTGGAAAACCACCACATTATGTTTCAACCGCAAAAAACCACCACATTTTGTGCTACGGTGGCAGAAATAGAACCACCAAATAAGCTGAGTTGAACTTGTACCCCACATATTAGCCCGTATGTACCAAGGTCAACGCATCCCTTCACAGTTGGAGCTCACCAGATCGAGTCGAGCGAGCAGCACAACTCCTCGCGACGGAGCAGTAGGATCTCGCGGCGTCCAAGACCGCAGGAAGCGGCGGGCGGTCGGAGGAGCAGCCAAGCGATGACGGCCGTGGCCGGGACGTCCTTGACGCGCTCTTTTTCATGCATCGTTGACCAACCGACGGTCGTGCGGGGCGTCGAGCAGGGAGCAGAGGAGGGAGTGCGGCGAGCGTGGTTGAGCTTGGCGAGCTGGCCTTCTGGCGGCGGTCGAGGGAATTCAGAGAAGACGAGGAAGGAGAGGGTCGGGGACAACCAGCTTTTTGACTTTTTATGTTTTTAGAAATTTTGATATATTCGGGGCGCGGGCGAGGGAAGGACGCGTTGTGGTGTGCCATGAACACCCTTCCTCTCACCGTCCGCAGAGCCGGATAGACAGTAGCTACAGATCATAAGAGCCAATTCTAGAGGGCCGGGACAAGTTGTGTCCAAACTCCGCATGTATTGTCTTGTTTGGATTGGCCGGATAGCCCGTCCGAACAAAACTAGGCCGATGCATCCAATGGCAGCATTCACACTAATCGGACCCCATCCGTTTTCCTTTGGGATTTTTTTTTTTTTTTTGCCACCGCAGCCACTTTATTCAGTATTTCGCTAGCCCAACACATTGCACTTTATTCATGTCATCGTCATCGATCAGATAGTACATCTTGGTGTGTGGTTATTGATCTTCTATAGTTACACTCCGGAGTATCACCTTGGAAAAATCTTGCAAATACCGTAGAGTGTTACAACACATTGATATTATTATGAGATCCTCTACAAAATCCACTTGTCATAATCTGTCACCACTTTAAGTATGACAATGTATGCTCCATCGTGACCTTGGGTCATCCGACGACCGCCGCAAAGATATCACAACATTCACCTCCGAAGCCCGCCTGATCTGGACAACCGGACCGAGCATCCCGCACACCGCCACGCCCAGGCTCCCCGTCGCCAGGACTAGAACAGCCTACATCTGGATCATCACTGTCGATCGCATGATCACCAACTAACGGGCAGATATGGCCAAGCTAACAGCGTGCACAGGCAACCACTGTCTACAACCAAGCCAGGACCTCCAGCCTGCCCAGGCCCAACAGCCCGCGAGGAGTCCAAAACGGCCGGCCACAGCAACAGCAACACGGGCACCTCCACTACACCGGCCCCTTGTAGCAGACCCACCCACGGAATGCAGTGACACTGACACTTTTTACACAGCCAAGATAGGTAAATAAGTACAACAACTGAAAGTAAAAATGCTGCACCACAATGGCAAAGTAGCAGACCGAGCAGAGCATACAGGACAGACTGGGAGGTCTGGATGCATTAGTGAAGATACAATACAAGGTACAGATAGTTACATATGCTCCCCAGGTTAACTTGTTAGCCTTTCTCGGAGACAGCAGCTCCAGAACAAAGGTTAATCGTTACAGACAGCATATATGCATTAACAGAGCTGAGAATAAAACAACATCGCTAAAGCTTAAATCTTAATTATGCTGAAAAACTACATCTCCATCAACAACTCCAAATATCTCCACATATTCTTCTAGCAGGCAGCGAATGTACCTTGCCAAGAGCCTCTATATTTTTGAACCAGATATACTTCTTTCTCTGCAGAAGTTGCCCGACAATATTTTGTGAGATAAGCATCTTGCATGACTAAGGTGGACTGGAATTAAGGGGGGCGAAATTTAAGCTACATGTTCTACTAAATGGAGAATGTCTATACAATTTTCTAACTTAATGGTTAATACTGCAAAATCGTGATACATTGCAAGGTATATATTGCTGTTAACATATGCTTTTCTTATGAGGGCATCTAAAGTAGAACATACCGAGTACGAAGAGAAAGGAAGCAGAGAAAATTGATTACAACTAGCTTGCTGGCTTTCTTTGAGTTTGAGAGCCTGTATCAGTTCAACCATATCTATAGAATAAACAATGGAATGAAACCCATCGATTATGTTACTAGAAGCATGTTAAGTTTGAGTTCCCACGGCATCCATTATTACGAGTAACAAAAACCATCTCAATCTTTGTATCAATTAACTTAGAGCCCATTAAGATCTTTTCCGCTCCGCAATTTGTCTCTTGGAGCAGCAATTTGTCTCCTGGAGCAGCCGGAGCGGGGCTGAGCGCGAGAAATCCGTGGTCAGACTGGCAGACTGGCAGAGAGCGGAGTGGGACCCAGTTCAATTCAGTGGTGGGGAAAACGACGCTCCGTGTGCTCCCCGTATTATAAGCTTGGTGTAGTAGATTTAGAGGTTATGAATGTTCACCTTTTGACTAAGTAGTTATGGAAATTAGAAAATGATGAAGGCTAATGGTAGGAAGTTGTACTTCGTAAGTACTGTACGAATGTTAATTTGCCTCAGATTGATGCTAAACCTATACAATCTCATTTTATGCGGAGAGTGCTGAATGTAAGGAAAAGTGAAAACAATTATAAGATAAAATTGTTGGTAATGGTTTAACAACTAGATTGGTATAATCTTACTTTCATAACAGTTCAGTGGGTAGAATTTTTACAGAATGATAGGGTCATTTTAAATTTAGGAGGAATCTAAGTGGAGAAAGTGCTGTTATGTTGAAGGAGTTAAAAGGACATGTGTGTTCATGTTGTATTAAATAATGGTAGGACAGTTGTAAATGGTTGTTGACTGCATCTGTCTTTACACATTTTTAAAGAGGAACTAACTGAAGTGTCCTTTTAAGAAAATGTGGTTTCTGAACTTACCTCTGAAGATTAAAGTGCTGGTGTGGCTAGTGTTAAAAATACTGCTCCCTCCGATCCAAATTAATTGTCGCTGAATCGGATGTATCTAGACATGTTTTAGTTCTAGATACATCTGATACAGGGACAATTAATATGGATCAGAGGGAGTAGTATTTTAATTAGAGATAAGCTAACTTTCTCCACTTTGTGGCCGAGGGCAGGTCTAGCTAAGACTAGAGCCAGTAATACCCAATATAGTTTGGAGTGGATCGGTTAGTTTGCGACTTTGTGTAACCCAGCTAACTTTCTCTTTTAATTTTTTTTCTTTCTATTTTGATATATTGACACGCAGATCTCCTACGATGTCCATGAAAAAAAACTAGAGATAAGCTAAGTACGAGAGGATGGGAAGAGAATGATAAATGTTTATTTTGTGATGAGAAAGAGACAGTGAATCATATTTTTCTCCATTATATTCAGTCGGTTTCAGAATTGCGTGGATGGATTTCTAGTTTTACTTTAAGTATGCATATGATCCAACTAGTATAATGACCAGTTTCTTGATGGTTAACGTGCCGGTCTGGTTTACAGAAATCAAAGTTATGAAACTCCTTGGCGATGCTCATCTCATGAGAAATTTGGAAGGGGAGAAATGCACAAGTATTCCGGAACCAACACTCCACTTTGGAGATGGTTGTAAGTAGAATAAAAAAGGAAGCTAGGGTCGGCCCCGGCCCGTGTGTTGTAACACCTCTTAAAAAACATCTCCTTAATCAATGAAAATGGGAAATCTTTCGCTTTGTTTAAAAAAAAAGCTATGAAACCTGCAGCACCGAGGAGCGATAAGGCTTTAGCAAATGGCCTTTGAAACATTCAACAGACAGGCATGGGTGCAGGCCTTTGGTGCGAACAGTTACTGTTTAAGTGATGTGGTTGGAGATACTACAGTTCAGTTCTGGTTTTGAGAGCGAAAAAGAAAAATACATGAAAAGAGGAGTTGTTTCAGAGATGGCTGAAGGTTCACAGCTTAATGCATTTTTCTTGCAGTGGGGTTGTTCCTGGACGATGGCCGGGAGTTTAATATGTTTGGTCTGTAAATAAGTAGAGTAGAGTGTAATAACATTGTGTGAGGGCTAGCTAGCATTCAGTTGCTCAAGAGTTCACTGGGATGCAGGTACGCAGCACATGGAATATTCAACAGGCCAAAACTTGAATTAAAGCAGTGAACTGTCCCAGCCTCGAGTTTTCTAAGTAAATCAGCGCCACACTAGCATTTGTCTGAAAGAAATCATCAGTAGCAGTCCCTAAAATATCAAAACCCAGCGCGATATATTTGTTTGTCTTTTAAGAAACTAGAACAAGATTCTAGAGCGCGGCAAGGATTCTAAATGAGGAACCAACAACTCACCAGGAGAAGCCGTCCCAGGCGCTGCCGCTGGCGGTGGAGTCGGCGGCGGCGGCTGAGGGTCGGAAACCAGAGGGGCGTACATATAGGAGTCGGAGGCAAGATAGTCGGCGATCGCCTTGGCAAAGCCCCGGCCGCCGCCAGCACCACCCGCTGTCACCTTGCGCCGCCGTTTTGCCGCCGCCGGCTTGCTCCGGACGCCTAGCAGATTCTTCTCCATGGATATCGCTCGTTCTCGGTAGGGGGCTTGGATCGGTGGATGGGAGGGGAATGGAAGCTGTGGAAGTCTGGAAGAGTAGCTCTTTTGTTTTCCTTGAACTTCCGGAAGAGTAGCTGGATTGATGAAGGGGTTTGCGTGGCGCGCTCTGGAGGCTTCCGCGCGTTTCCGAGACGACGCGTGGGCGGACGCCGCCTTCGGTCGGTGGTGATCTGGCCGACGGAATTTGGAGTCGAACTGTCCTTTTTTTTCTTCCCCTACCTAAACACCCGCTCTCGAAGCTTCCAATCGTTTTTTTTATCCCTCCGATTCGTGTCGGAGATTTAGTACTAATCTTTACCTAATAATAAATGAAGAGTTGCTTCTCCCAAAATTTTCGTCCAACATTGAAATTACCCCTAAAGTTGATGGAAATTACACACCGTTGCCATCGGCAAGTGAAAAAACGTTTGGTTCGGTTCGTACGTGTCGCCTCAGGTCGCCTTCGCTCAATGGATAGCTGGGTTCGTTTCGTACATTGCGTACTTGCCTGAGTTATCCAACACAAACTCTGATTCTACACGGATTCCTCTCAGAGCACGCGCCCATGGGTGGCCGACATGGACTCTTTGTTCGTTCAGAAAGCCGCAATAACAAGGACACAAGACCCTCGACCGGCAAGGAGGACGACGACGAGACACGGTCACGGAGCAAGGGACGAGTTTCGAGCGGTTCAACATCGACGCCGGCAGCGGCATCGAGTAAGCACAAGAACTAGCTGGGCTCAGCTCTGCTGAGCACTGACGGTAGACTTGGGTGATTCCCAGGTACGATGTCAGTAACACCGCTACCGCACTGCACCGGCCCTACAGTTGATCGAGTACCGTATATACGTGCATGCATCTGGGCGACGGCGGCTCACCACGGGGAAATGACGGCAGCGGTTTTAGCCGCGGCCACGGCTTGATGGTGGCTACGCATTGGTGATCGCGGGCGTCGATGCCCTGCTGCGTCTACCATGACGCGCCTACCAGCGAGCCCTCCGGCGGCCGTTGCCAGCTCCGCCTCCGTGGTCGGTCCGGTACTATACGGCCACTGGTCTGCTTCTGCTGCTCCACGACGACTTGCGGAATAGTTAGTTCGTAATTGGAGCTAACTAACTGCTGGATGTATGCATTTGGTTACGTAAGCTGTTGGATGATTAGAAATTCAGATCCCATTATTTTTTCCAAACCTCACCATGTATATATTTCTTCTACACTAGGTAAATGTAGCTACGTATACTACATACACAGTATATAAGAGATGGCTCCGGGGTCGTTGAAACATGTCTTAGTACGCGTTTCAAACCTATAAACTGATACAAACAACAACATATTGTGTGGGATGCTTTTCAGGTGTGGGATACTTCTCTGTCCATTGCAAAGCACAAACATATTTAGAAGACTGAATTTATGTAACTATAGCAGTTTTTTTTAGAAAAGGGTACCCAGCCTCTTCATCGATTGATGCATACGGCTTTTATTGCTTTATTAAAATTTAGTTATTCAGTTCTTTTTTAGAAAAGGGTAACTACAGCAGTTGTGGTAAAGAAACGGATTATTGTTCTTCTTTTTCTTTATTCACATCCTTCATGTCTAGAGAACTAATCAGATGTTTCACTTTATTTGGTTTGTGGTTTATTAGGGACGTATAATTTTTTTCTCTTTCCGTTGCAACGCACGGGCATGTTGCTAGTCCAGTACAAAGTTTGTACTAAATCACCGACACTTATTTTGGATCGGAGGGAGTATTTTATAATGTTTTTTTTGGATTTTTTGTGTTTTTTCTGTTCTTTTTTCTTCTCATTTTTATTTCCTAAATTCATGAGCATCTTTTAATTATTGTGAACACTTTCAAATTTGTGATCAATTTGTAAAATTCATGAGTATTTTTTCCAAATCCATGAATATATTTTAAAAATCATGAACACCTTTTTCAATTTCATGAATATTTTTTCAAATTCATGAACTTTAAAAAAAATCATGAACATTTTTCAATTCATGAATATTTCGAAAATGCTTTTTAAACGATAAAATGTTTAAAATTTGACATGAATTCGTGAACGTTCTTAAATTTGTAATCATTTTTTAAATCTGGATCATTTTTTGATTTGACCTTTTTTTCCACCAGCAGCAAAAGGGAATGAAAATATTATGTGTGTATATATATTTTTTTTTTAGTAGGGGTTTTGTGTGTGGGGGGGGGGGGGGGGGGGGACGATATTTTTTTGTAAAATTCTAATTAGAAGCGCCGTATCAACTCTCTCCCCACGCGACGGGTGTTTGTGTGTACTTTTCCCCTATAGGAGAGAGCACATGCATGAATGCAAAAATCTAGTGACATCATCGCATTAATTGTAAATTTCCAAAATTCAAAATTATTTACCTTCTAAACCATTATTCTGATTAGCGATCACTTTATAACGATAAATTCATCTCGACGAGTGCTTCAAAACTAGATCCATTGTTAATATGTTTTGATAAAAAAAAATCCGCATCAGCTACCAGATTAAAATACTATGGCCATCAGATTAAAACCAAACCGTTAACACGGTAATTATACATGGTATTAGATAGGTTTTACACGTTTTTACTTATTCCCGATAAATCTATATCTGGTGTGACGAAATTTTTCCGTCACACCAGCTACCAAATTAATACTATATGGTTACCAGATTAATAACGAACAGTTATCATAATAATTATTCAGAGTTATCGGATAATTTTTTCTATGTATCTACACATTTGTAATGATCTCCATAGTGAGAGACTAAGTTTTTCAACATTTTAAGACCTAAGAGATGGTATCAATCACACAAATTAGTATTATGCATCCTTATATTGGAGTCAAAATGGCAAATAGAAAACATGGTAGATAAGTTATTATAATCCGGTAGGTTAGTGATAATAATCTGGTAACTATTGAATGAATTTTTTTTTTGTCAAAACATGGTAAAATGGGATCTAGTTTTGTAGATCTAATCGCGACTAATCTAACGATGAAACGGAATTTTAATCGGATCATCGGTTTGATAGATAAATTTTTTTAATCTAATTATTAGAAGGAATCTAAGCTGACATAATCGCTTACATCACTGCATGCATGCCAATCAGGAACCGCCGCATAGGAAGACCGATATGCGGCGCTGCATAGTCAGCCTTTTTTTTTAAGACACGTAACGAAAATATATTTTTTTTTTTTGAGAATAACAGCCGCCACTTTATTGAATAATGATGTTTACTGGAATACAATAAAAATCTGGAGTCTCTCCCAGCCAAATGTGGCGCCCATAGTCACGATACGCCGAAGACCTTGCAAGGCCGTGTGCTTCTCGGTTCGTAGTCCTTCGCTCGTGAACAAAATTTGCCGAAGCGAAGTCCGCTGCTCGGAGCATGATCTCCTTCGTAATGACACTGAATTTTCCCCTATAGCTTCCTTCCATACAGTTGATCACCTCGAGACAGTCAGAGGCGACTCTTACTCTTGTAAGCTGTAGGTCGCTGGCGAGCGCGAGCGCTTCGCGGCAAGCCATTGCTTCAAGAACAGCCGGGTCCGAGATACCCTTTACTACCACTGTGGATGCCCCCAAGAACAAACCTCCATCAGAGCGGCAAACCGCGGCAACAGCTCCTGCATTCCCTTGCTTTCGAACAGCTGCATCCACATTGATTTTGGCCACCCCTGACGGTGGAGCCAACCATCGGCCCTCGCATGGAGAGCTGCGTTTCGGCACCTCCGCACATTGCCGAGCCGAAGCGATCTCAAGGTCCCGGATCATAGTCTGCACAAATGCATGTGTAGAGAGAGGACTTTGATAGATACCTTCATGTATAGCCTTCCTTCTTGCCGACCAAATAGCCCATAGGGTTACGAGGCAGCAAGTCAGTTCATCATGCTTAAAAGATCGAATGAGATTAAATAGCCATTGCTTTGCATCCGGTTCAGCAACGTGGTGGATGTGTTCAGCAATGGACTCAGGAGCCAATGCCCACACACTCCTGCTCATGTTACACTCCAGCAACGAGTGACGCCATGAGTCCTCCATCCCGCACAAAGAGCATGCGGTATCCGGCGCCATATTCCGCCTAAATCGGACATCACCCGTCGGGATTGAATGTTTTGCCAAACGCCAAAGAAACACTCGAATCTTAGACGGTACTTCTGTCTTCCAGAGCTTAGCCCAATCATTTTCGTCTCGTTTCTGGTTGGATCCCGAGGCTGAGCCATCCAACCATGCTTCTCTTCGATGCTTCGAATTTACAAGCATGCGGTAAGCAGATCGCACGGAAAAAATCCCACTGCGTTCAAACGTAACGAAAATATATGAACCGCAGCGACTAGAGCGAGCCTCTTCGGGCGAGCTACGTGGGCCGGCCCATCTATAGTAACGCTTTAGAGCTCCCAGCCAAGCGCCAAGGCATTGAGCGAAGCAGGCTGCAGGCAAGCAGCGAAGGGAAGAACCCTCGCGCCGCCTTCACGTGCTTCTACGACGGTCGCCGCCATCCTCCGCCGCGATACTCCTTCCCGTTGCCGCCAAAGAGGTAGCGGCTCCCTCCCAGTTTATCACCTATCAATTTTATTTTTCTTCTAGCGAAACCGAAGAATTCTTCTTTGGCCGTAGTCACAAGTTTTTCCTCTTCATTGTAGCTTGGATCTGATTCCGGGGTTCCCACATCTCCCATCCAGGGTTCGTACCAAACTCGCCGGCATCATGCAGGTTTGTAGTCCCTGATCAGTCTCTCTCTACTGCTTATTTGGTTTCGTGTGTGCTAGATTGCGATTAAATATTTTGTGCATAAAAAACCCATCAAAAAGACGCCCGATAGCTGCATCGTGTTAGGAGTAGAGATACTATGACCTAGACTCAATTTTTTAACAACCAATGCTGCTAGATACCCGGCTAGATAGAGGAGGTTTAACATAGTGAAGTAAGTTCCTGGCCTCCTGGGTCCATATGAATTTAGTGCCATGTGGATTGATGAATCTAGTGACTGATCCGTGTTAGAACAGATTTTTGGTCTCATATTATCTTCTACCTATGAATTTGAACACCCCCAATAGCTGTGAATGCTTCTAAATTGAGTTGCTTGTCAGTCGTTCTACTCATGGGCCCTAGGTTTGCTACCCACAATTAAGGACATACAGCGCCCAGCGTTGCATGTTATTACATGCCTTGGACCGTGTTCACTTCACTATACTGCTTGTTGTTCTCCTTATGTTATAGTGACAACTATAACAAAAATTCGGTTGATGGCTGTTCAGGAGCATATGTTAGTACATACTGCTAATGTGTACTGGGCTCTCTATATACCTTGTCAAGAAGAAATGGATCTTGGTAGCTTTTCATGAAGTTCTTTATCCTAGGTCTCTTTTGTTTTTCTCTAGCTTCCTGCAACTTAATGTTAAAACTACTTGCAGTCTTTCAATATACTGTTGCTCCTTTACATTTTGACCCAGCGCCTCTAACAAGTCACCACATTTTAAAGGCTAGTGATAGGTTCAACATAAATTCTCAACTTGAACATCTTCAAGCAAAGTATGTTGGAACAGGGCATGCTGATCTTACCAGATTGTAAGTATCTCGTCTTTATTTTGTCTTAATATCTGGTAAATTTTTGGTTAGTTTGCATCGGCTGGTAAAATATTAGTAACTACTAACATTTTCTTCTATTACAGTGAATGGGCTGTAAACATCCAAAGGGACAGCTATGCATCTTATATTGGACACTATCCAATGTTGGCATATTTTTCAATTGCTGAGAATGAATCAATTGGAAGGGAGCGGTACGAATTTATGCAGGTATGTAAGGCAATTTATCTTAGCTCGTCTACTGTGCTTTCGCTGAAAATTCTGTAGAACTAAAACGCTTTATGGAAAATGGACATAAAATTATGACTAGTATGGCTATTGAACTATGTTGATTGCTTGCACAGTTGCAATAGACGTGTACCATTGGGGGTGCTAGTCTCGTTTTGGTTTCTTCAGTATTTAACTGTTTCTGATGAAGTGTTTCCTTGCATCATAATTGGCCTTCTTCATTATGACCATGTATGCGCAACTACTGTGAATTACCTTCGCAAGCTCCTAATACCATTCTCTTTGCCACAAATTGCAGCTGGGCCTGTTTTTTGTGCTAAACCATAATACAGTATGGTCAAAATCTTGCTGGGAATTATTATTTTATTTTCATGTGACCAAAGAATATTTGTTGGTTATAGAAAAATCTTATCAGAAGCATCCTGAATCAGAAATTTTGATTGCTTGAATAGATAATCCTTCTTGCTAGAAAATCAAGAAATCATACCCATTAGCTGATCCTTCTTGCTAGAAAATCAAGAACCATACCACTAGTTCCCTTCTGTTTCATTGTCCTCATTGTCCCCAGTTTTAGATGCAAGGTGCCATGTATTTGTCAGCACAAACACCTGAACGTCTGAAAACCTAAGACTGAAGGTAGGAGACGATGTTTTGGTGCAGCGTGCCAAATGCTGCTTTCCTGTTTTCCTTTTGTTCTGAAGCAAAGCGAGAGTGCCGTGCCGATCGCCACATTCCTATCTGACCGTGCCATCCCATGATCGAACGTGACATCGAGGCGATCCTACAAATCAGGCGTGACACACAGACCGCATCCTCACCGTAATGTACAGACAAAAACCATAGCAAACTAGCTAGACAGAAACGGTAAAAACAACGCTAACTAACTAGTCTAACAGCTAGGTTTATTCAACTGTATTCCCCACCTACTAGAAACTGTTGATGTACACTTGGCCCTCATCATTTCTGACCAAGGGTTTCTAATGTGTAACATGGTAATCATCACTATGAAACAATATTATACAAGAGCTACATAAGTAATATTCAGTCAACTATCTAGTTGAATCCCTTTGTTGAAATGCTGGGATAGATACTTCCTGTTTATAAACATATGTTGTTATAATGCGCATGGTCTCTCGTATACACAGCACTATTCACATTTGTCACATCAGAGGTAAGGGTCTCGTTGGTCTAAAGGATTTCAAAGGAATTGTATATGATTTCAATCCGTAGGATTTTTCCTATAGAGTGCATTTGGTTCAAAGGAATGAATCCTCCAATATTCCTGTGGATTGCTTTTCAAACACTAATCCTATAGGATTTCTAGCAAGAGGTGAGTCCTCTTGGAAAAATTCTGTGTCTATGACAACTATAACACATACTCAATCCCTATACAAATTTCCTGCAATGCAACCAAACAACACCTACTATTGATTCCCGCATTTTCGATTCATGTAGGATTCAGTGCCATGACATTCCATTCCTATGATATTCCTAATCCTGTGTTTTTCAAATCCTGCGAACCAAAGATGCCCTAAATATGTATCTTGAAGAGATTTCGGGACAACTAACTGGTCCAGATCATTATGTTAAATGGTCTTATGTCCTTCTATTGAATTGTGGAAGTAACACACACACACACACAAACACCAGAGTATAGCTTGATATGTTTAGTCTGGCCTTCAAACTGATGCTAATCCGGATTCAAGCCTAGTAGGGTACACTTCTGTTAATTAATATACCGCCACCTACTGTTTAATAGGTTGCGGTCTGAAAGCCTAGTAAAATTATTACATGCTGTAGTATGGACTTGTGGGCAAGAAGTGGCTGGTCATCTAATTGATACCAGAGGAGTTATCTTTACCAGTTTTACTGTGGTCTTTCCATTTTTTTTTTATCAAAGGGGCTGCCCCCAGCTTCATTAATGAAACATAGGTATGTCTACAAGGTTTATGCAAAAAAATAAATTCATGCATCCACAATGCCAGCAGCTAACAGCAGAGAAGAATAAAAAGCTACCGAGACTACAGTGTTTGCCAAATGACAACTGCAACAAAGCCCAGATTGAATCGTTCCGGACGAAGGATTCCACTGTCTATTCTTCGACATGTTGGCGCCCACCTTTCAAATGATTGAGGATCTCCATAGTCACCATCCAATAGCTGATATGGAAAATAATATCATTAGGATCCCTAGGCATAATGATCAAAGCAGGCTTTGTTCGTGGTTTTCCAAAGGGTCCAGAAAATAGGAGCTAATCAAATCTTTACCCCACCCATCTCGCAGCCCTGGAACTTAAGAACCCATGCCCTCAGTTCTGCACTAGAACCTGGATGTATAGGGTTATTAAAAGCACACTGGACCTGGATGTATGTAGCAGCAAGGCAATTGAAGAACAAATGATCTATGCTCTCATCAACATCACAGAACATACATTGAGTTGCTCCTTCCAACCCTTCTTCAAATTATCTTAGTCAGAATTCTCCCCCACATGACTAGCCACAGAAAAATCTTTATCTTGGCTGGTAATTTAAGGGACCATAGTTGTTTGAAATTTCTTGCTGGTGGTCTGGTCTGCAAGGCATTGTACAAGGTTGTAACAGAAACCTTTCTGCTCCAGTTTCCATCTCACCTTATCATCTCCTTTCAACAGTACATTATCAATAATATCCAATAGCTTGTTCCACCCAATGTCAGGTTGTACAATCTGGGGAAATCCTCAGCAAGAGATCTATTCCCATGCCACACATCTTCCCAGAATCTGGTTTTATTTCCAGACACTAGAATTCTATCACAGAAAGCATAAAAGATATGCTTAACTTTTATAAAGCCAGATCAGAGGCCTGGGACAGCGTTTTTCTTTTCGAAGATATTTTTTCTTCAAAATCTGTTCCTAGGTCCCATCCTTATTCTCCAGTTTCTCGAGCCATTTGCATAGTAAGCTAATGTTCATTATATCAAGATTAAGGACACCCAAACCACCTAAGGGTGTGTTTGGTTCATGGGATATGATTTGGGGGATGAGAATACCGACAACCACCTGGTTAGGGATAGCCAGTTTTTCTGTTTGGTTGGTTGGGTGAGATGTGGTTAGGGGTAGCCATTGTTTCGTTTGGTTCAAAAGATGAAGAGTAGATGGACTGTTGTGGTGACCTCCTTAACTGGGGTGGTGAGATTGCCTTTATAGATATGAAATAAAATCAATTGAAATGCAATGTCCCTTTTATTATCATTTTAAGTTGATACGAGTGCCCGAGGCATGGAAGTGTAACTAAAATACAATTTTGATGGACAGACAAAAACAAGTACAAAGTACAGCAAAGAATGTGCAGTACTAGCTCCTGGCCGCTCCTCCCCCTGTAAAAAAACCCTCATAATGGCTGCTCCTAGTGGTGCTCTGCAATCAACGACAGAAGATAACTCCTTTGAAAATAAGCAAAGGGTGCTATGCAGCGCACACGAGAAGCTACCGCCATCCAAGATCAGGCCGCCTCCGTACCTGAGTTGACGCCACCACAAGCGATTCCACTCCTGTCCAATTGCCACCGCCACGCAACTACACGCCGCCGACCTGCCAACGCTGGCTCCGTTGCTCTGGCCGTCGCCGACCTGCGTGTTGCCCTTGCTCCCGCAGCCACCGACCTGCAATCTACCGTCACAGCCACACCATGAGAGTAACGGATGTGGTTTGTTTCGGTGAGGTAACTAGGGGAAAAACGCTTCGGGTGAGGCTAGCTCGAGGGGAGGAAGGTGGTTGGCCTCGTCCGCCACATTTTGCCGGATGGGCTCAAACAATTTTTCGATGGAATATTCCCTAAATCTGGTTATCCCTATCCAACTCATCCTCTAAACCAAACAGCCGGGAGCCAGCAAAAAATTGGCTATCCCTTACCAACCAGTGGATAGGCTCATAGGCACTCAACCAAACAAGCCCTAAATCTTTTGGGGAACAAACTGTTTCTTAATACATTATGTGATATTTCCTAATACCCTGATCTTCCTGCCACAAAAACCGCCCTCTGGAAACATCAAAAAAAATCCTGACTCCCACTGGCACATTATAAAGAAGACATGGCATAATGGTAATCAAGCAATAGAAGTTTCTAGTAAATTTTGTCAGTACATAAGTTATATGGATAGAGAGAAACACAGCTGTAGATATCGTGTTGCAGGCTTGCAGTCAAATGTTGTAACTGATTCTGGTGCTCAAACTGAAGAAAAAACAATCAAGTTTTTGTACGCAGAATTTACTATTTGAGCCCATATACAACTAATCCTTTCATCAAATCTATTAGGTTGCGGTCTTTTTTTATGTGTTCTTTATGTACTTACCAGCAGCCGTGGTAGTCACTTGTAGTGTCCCATTGTTGTATCTGGCCACAGTACAGTGCCCCATTTTTTGTGTGTTGATAAAGAGTGGCTACATTTGCATGTTTATCATTTTTCCAACATGCAATTATGTCAACAAGGTATTGCAATATAATTAAAAAAAGTCATTGATGTATTAATTACTTAACTATTGTTTCTGGTATCACAGAAAATGTTGCTTCCCTGTGGCCTCCCTCCTGAGAGAGATGAAGACTAAGGAGTTGGTCCTGTAGTGTTACCACCACAGCAACTTGTGTTTGGTTGATCTCTGTTACTGAAGTCTACTGCCCGTCTGAATTAGCCATCTGACTACTATTTGTAATTGTGTTTAAAATTTCTGAATAGCTTTGGCGCTGTGTACCCGTTTCAGTTTTACTCCATGGATACTCATCATGAATGTTCAGTACTTGTATGCAATGGATCAGTGTGCTAATTTTCAGGCACCACATGTTGAGGAAGAGCATTGCTCGGGGACAATCTTGGCCCACATAAAGAGAACATGGGGCATTTGCACCCACTTTTGGAAAAGGCATTTAAAACACTTTTAAAAAATGTCAAAAAATTCAGAAAAAAGTACATGCATACGTGACGTAAAGTTTCGTGAAAAGTTTACTTTTTAGTTTTCCTCCAAAAAAAAAAGAATTTTTTGCGACATACATAAGACAAATTTTTGCCTTTTTTCACACATGTCGAGTAAAAAGTCGTTTCTCTCCGAAACTTTTGGCGCACATATAGAAACTACAACATGTATGTGTGCACATTTTTTTTCAGAATTTTTAAACATTACAAAAATATATTTCCGAACTGGGTGCAAATGCTCCATGTGCACCTTTGTAATTCCCCGAGGTTTGGGCGTTATACAAGTACATAGCTTATCTGACAGCCGGATCAGATTAGCGTTTTTAGTGCCACAAGAATTGCGGATCCCCGACCGAGGCCACCTATATATAGGTTGGTGGAGGTGGTGGAAGTGACATGGCAGTTCAACCACTCCCATGTGTTGGAAACCCTAGCCACTGTCTCCGGTCCTAGTCTTGACGATTGGGTCTACCAACCCGTCGTCGAGCTTCTCCTTTTAGAGTTGCCATAAGAGTGTGGGGCGATTTTATTGATCAACGAAGTTGTTCGTGGAGAAGAGTGAAACAAGGACTGTGCGGCCTCGATGCGCTACACCGATTTCACACTTGCACGTCTAGTGATAATCCCTGTGGTCTACTCCCAGATGTCTCGGTAGAAAAAGTTTCATTGTGCAATAGTTAATCCCCGCGCAACCGAACATCAAGCAGGAATAATCTGTTTAATTTTGTAATTTTTACCAATCCAATAAACTTAATTAAAATTCAAGTCTTTTGTGATCAAAATAAATATGAGAAAAATTGAATAAGTAATTAAAAGTTGAAACATTAGTGCATGAAAAAATAAATAAAAATGAAATGATTATGAGGTATTATTATATTAATTAATAATCAAAGATTTTTAAATAATATTAATGATTTTCTCAAATGCCCTAATTTTAATGAAATTGCAGTAAAATCCTTAGAAGGATTTTTTTCCTAAATCAAATAATACTAAAAAATAGGGATAAGTGGGTAACGAAACAATGCATAGCATACTCTATGCAAAATAGCATATTGCAAATTATTTAAACATACGGTTTTTCGGACTTCGATGCAAATTTTAGAAACTGAAGTTTCAACCCAAGAAGAAACCTCAAACTGCATTATCTCGCAGTTAGCAGGTAAGTTCATTTTTACTCATGCTAATTGAATTAATTTTATCAAGTTATTACAATATAACTATATTGTGCTATTACTTGCGCTTAAAGTCAACTTTTATTTTCTTGTATATATGGAATGATTATGTGATGCGCAATGGAACCATACATGGTATTATTGTGGTGGAGGATGCATCGTGCCATGAATATGCAATCTAGGACTAATAGCAAATGTTTTGTGGTATTCTATGCGATGTATCTAAAGCATACTTCCTTGCTCCTACACGGACGCTCCTCAGAGCTCAGCGCTTCTCGGCCGTCGATAAGACGCTGGAACGGATCGTGGCCGTCCGTTGAATTCGCGCGGTGGCAGGGGTCGTAATTCCGTCCAACTCTAGGGGTAAAATAGTCATTTCGCGTCTGCTGTATATAAGCCCCATCCCAGCGGTGAAAACCCTAGCCGCCGCCTCCCCGCGTCGTCTCTCCCCCAATCCCCTTCTCCCGCAGTAGCGCGTCGCCTCTCCCGATCCTCCCTTTCACGCCTTCGTGCTCCTGCCCCTCCGCCTCCTCCTCTGCGCCGACGGTCGCCGCCTCGCCGAGCCACCCACGTCCTCCCCACACACCAGGCCGCGTCGATGGTGCATCGGCTTCCTCTGCGGTGCTTGGTCCGTAGCCACACCGAGCGAGATGCAAGGAGGGGCGCAGGCCGCTGCGCTATTGCTGCGCCACGCCGAAGGAAGCTGTGCTCTCCTGCGGTCGTCGTCCTCGACAGCTCCTCCACCCCACCGGTAGGTAGAGGGCACGGTGGCGCAGGAGGAGAGCCGTCGTCGCCGTCGTCCTCAACATAGGTGAAGCAAGGTTTGCCTGCTCCCGCTTCTTCTCCTTCCCGTCGTCGAGCTCGAGCGTCGCCGCGCTGTGGCCGGCCATGATCTGCATCCTCTTCATAGCGCCATGACATCCAGACAGGCTCCTCTCCTTACCCGCTAACATCTATTCCGCCCTGATCTACTACCTCATGACATTCCGGCGCCTCACAAGGATGAATGTTTGGATCTGGAGCTGGACCTGGACACGCTGTAACCTATAGGTTCATCCACCAACCCCCTCTCTCTATTTGATTGCGGACGACGGGTCCGGCGGCGGCAGCAGACGACGGCTCCGGCAACATCCCCAACCTGGAGGTGTGTATCTTTGTGACTCCGTCCTCCGCCTCTGATTTCTCTCTCTCTCTCTCTCCCGTCTCACCTCTTCTTCTCAGCCATCCTTGACGGCGGCGCACACGAGTAGCTCGGGATGGACGCCGTGCGCCCCTCCTCTTCTGCAAGGCTGGATGCACGAGGACGCTGAGAGCGGCCGTCGATGGTGGCGAGGAGGCAGAACGGCGGCGCCGCGTGGGTGGCTGAAATCAGTCCCCAGGAGATGCAAGGTGAGCTCTCTCTCCCCTCTCTCTCTCTTTGAGAGGAACGTTGCTCTCATGGTAGGCAGGAGAGAAGGCTGCTGCTCGCGTTGCCGCTGCTCCTCTTTCCCTGGAGGCTGAGGCTAAAGTGGAGTCATACTCCTCCTGTTTGATTTAAGACCCAAAAATCTCATTGTTGATTGTGCAGATCCGTTTTTATCTATGCTTACAATGTGTTTGATAAAAATCCTAGCTAAGATTGTCAAGTACACTCCATCTAATTGTTTGTTTTGTTCCGTCTCTTGTCCACTGGATTTGGGACCACAAATCTGTTTCCTTTTAGCGATTTAGTTTTCACCGTAAGCCTTGATGTTGTTGTATCTTTCACTACCATCAGCGATGATGCCCAGCTAAGGGTAACCAACAGAGGAGTCGGCTCATGGTTCTAAATTTTTATGACCAGTTAAGATGCTCGGCAATAAATGAAATTCAGTTTCTTTTGTGCCAAAACAAACCCCAAACTGCAGTTCTTTATAAATGTTGAATAATGGGGGTAATAACAACATGTGATCCTTCTAATTTCATTGTCATGTAGTAAGTTTGCTACAATTCCAAACTATCGTGATCAAACATATGATTATGTCATATGCACTTATATATTTTACTTCTTATTTTGTGTGACGAGAAATTTTTGGAGAAGGTATATGTTCAATGAGCTATTCTATTTCCTGGGTTATATATGGCTAAGATATTGAGTTATCAAGATTTTTTTTTTGGAACCATTAATACAACCCTCTCTCTTATAAATTTCACTGATGGTAAGCGAATTATATATGCAGGTGTCGTCCTGATCATACTGACTCCTATGTGAAGGAAAAGATAGTGCCGGTCACAATAGCTCTCAACCATTTTAGGGACGGAAAGAAAGGGCAAGGTACATTCTGTAACTGAATTGTTGTTTCTTAGAAGCACCAAATACTGAATTTTTTTCCAATTTACAGTAGCGCATATGTGATTTGTGTCTGCCCATCATTGTATTGCGCAGACTGCTTCCGTGTCTGTGTGGTTTTAGTTCACAGTTAGCCCACAACTTTGTTTAGGTTTTTTTGTTTATATCAATGCAAGATGCACTCAATCTTCACTTTCTGATACATTTTGCATTTTTGGTTATTTTTATTGTAGCATGGAGGCATGGAGCTCCGAATCAGAAAGAATGAATGTTGACAATTAGCGGTCATGTCAGCACTCTCTTTTCTACATATGCAAGCTACGATTGTGTATGTAGGAACACAAGGAATACTGCAAGGTATGCATCTCCTCAACCAGAACTTAACGATTGTGTTCCTTGTGTTTATATATTAGCTTCTGTTTGTATCCGTCAAACAGAAGAATGATTTATATCATTAGTATCTGTATGTGACTTGTCCTTCACAATAAATTCATGAACCACACCATTTAGCTCGATGCAACTACATCCAGGAACTTTTTCTACTCCCAAGTGTCTCATAATCACCCTCACTTTATCAGCCTTCTTCCTCATGTTTGCCTCTGCGTACATGTTAGCCAGTAGCACATATATCCCACTATCTCTCGGGTCAAGCTCTACTAATTTCATTGCTGCTTTTTCACCAAGACTAATATTACCATGCATCCTACAAGCAAAGAAGATAGCACCCCAAACAACTGCACCAGGCTCCATCGACATGGTATTTACTAGATGTTCTGCTTCGTCTAAATGACCTGCTCTGCCTAGCAAGTCTATCATACATGAATAATGTTTCATTTTCCTCTCAAGGTCAGTAAAATGTATACCATTTAGGGCTGGAGCATGGTCATGTTCTTCCTTGCAGGTCATGATCCATCTATCGGTAACTAGCAGAAAAACCCTGCAGTGGACTTCCTCGATTCACGTTTGCTGCCTTCCTCTACTTCCATCACCTTGGTGTTACGAGACATTGTAAAAATTGTTTGTTCTGCAACTGGCTGTGCTATTTTGGTATGCGGAGGTATTGCAAGCTGACAAGTATGTCTCAGGGTTTCTTATCCAAATGATGTAGGAGACAATCGAGTTTCATCCTCTATTTTTCTATGGTATTAATAGAAGTACCATGTCTTCTCCTTAATTTCATTATGGAATCATGCACTGCAGTACTGCAGTGTGCAGTACCATCTGTATTTGGTGTTTTAACATTTTATTACCATCCATGAGCTGTAAGCAACGAGATTAATTTACATGTGTGGATGCATTCTTTTCCATTTTCTGTATCAGTAAGATATACATCATGCATCGTATAAAGTTTAATCACACATTTGTAGCGTTGCATTGACTTCTTGGCCCTATTCGTGTTCCAAGAAAAACTAGAACAACAGGTCTGAAGGAATAGACATCCTCTTTATTGGAACCTACTTCAAAATCATTTGCTCTAGCAGGAAGTATTACAAATATATATTGCGGTTACAGAGGAGGAAATTAAGGGAGTACTTATTGCGAATTTATACAAGATTCAGTGTCCACATCTCCCAAAGGAATTGAATTGTTGTTTCTTATATATGCAAGTGGATTTGAATATGGTATAATGGTTATTGCAAGATGTGTTGTGCATACTCAAAGAATTCCTTTCATGAATGCTATATCGTGTACCAAAAGAATCCTGAAAAATAATTGAAGGTGAGTTCTTCTTACATCCTATCGAGTTTTTTTACTACTACCGATAAATGGATGCCTGCTCTATATTCACTTCACTAGCCCTAATCTTGATGTTCTACAGGTAATGGTTAAAACTTTTTCAGATCTAAACCATAGTGGAAGCTAAGGATATTTCTTTGCACATGCTAATTGCTCGACGAAGTTGTCCGATGGGTTGTTGAGTTCGTGTGGTTGTATTATATGGCTGCAAGTGTTGTATTGGATTTTTATTTGGCCGTGTGAGAAATGTGATTGCCGCCATCTTTAGGTTTTTTTTAGTTCTTACATTGCTACTATACATGCTTCTTTCTTGCTTATGATCATGTTTAATACATCAGATTGGTTCTATATCAAATGAGTACTACAAGTTTAAGTGATCAAGTATTGAATGCGGTGTGAATTTCTATATAACTTTTCCTGTGTGCTTCATCATTTATTTGATCTTCCTGTTCCTTAAGATTTTTATTGTATGATGCTCTGATTATTGATTTCATACATTATGAATAATGTTCTTTCAAATCTATAGACCTGTGATCAAATACATAAGGATATAAATATGCTTCTAATGATCTGTATAAATTGTGGCAACCACGGGCAAAAAATTCAAAGAACCAACAAGTGCTGCGCGGCGAGCCGCGCCGTTCGAATCTAGTAGATACCATTGGCCACAATACCTGGTACGGGGCAAGCGAGTACATCGTACCATATCCTTTGATTATATTACCAGGTTGTCCACATTGGCTATACAACGTGGCAGTGTGTAAATCGTCCCCAGCCCGTGAAGGTTGATGGTACTAGAGTCTCGGGAGTGCTAACTTAGAGAGGATACCCCAAGTTACCAATAGGGCAGATATGCGGTATCGTAGGGAAGAACGGTGCATGGCTCGGAGACCTTATACCTGACATATGTGTTACAGACCCGACATAAAAGTTGGTGGACACTTGTTGGTAAATTAGCGCACCTCTGCAGAGTTCATATTGAATCGTGGCAGGTCACTCTTGTTCTGGGCAAAAATTATGACCATATAGTTTCTAAAATATAATAAACCTTCTGAACAATGGAGATTCTCACAACCCGTGAACGATGAACATATAGTTTCTAAAATATAATAAACCTTCTGAACAAATGGTTATTGAAACCGGCATCACACTTGTTCATCATGGTAGACAGAGCATTCGGAACATTTATCTTGTATCTAAACTTGTTGAGCTATCAATTTCTCAAACCTTTGTTTAGCCTCCGAGTGATAACCAGGAAGTCCAGATGGAACCCGAGATCATATCGGAGGAATATAAGGGGTGGACTATTACGTCGCCTATGGGACCGAAGAGATCATCAAGTGCTTGTGGGGTGTGTTAACTGACGAGATATTCAGCATGATACGTTAGTTAGTCTGTTTATATTTCTAACGATATCTAGTCTAGAGATAAGCCTCCGGCCGGCCTATTCTTGCCCTAACTTGATTAGCAAGATATGTGCTGCTTGTATGCTATATATAGCAACCGATTGTCATCAATAAAATCAGTTGCGCCAATTGCCTTTCTCCTCCGTAGCTAGTTCAGGCTCTAACATGGTATCAGATTCTTAGATCAAGATCCAATCTCTTCCGCTGCCCTCCCCAACCACGCCATGAGCTCCTCCTCCTCTTCCGCGTCGGACTCCGACTCCGGCATCGACGAGGCCTTCGGCATCCCCGTCGCAACTCAACCTCTCCCCACCCCCCAGCTTCAAGGGCTCCGCATCCGTGATCATGTGCTCGTCACTCTCGATTACGAGAAGGAGAACTACGGCGTCTGGCGCCGTCAATTCATCACCACCCTCTCCAAGTTCGGCCTGCGGGATCACATCGACGGATCACCCGCCCAAGGTACCTCCGATTGGGTCCTCAATGACTTCGCCATCGTCTCGTGGTACGACGCCACGGTCACCGCCTCCACTCTGGAGATCGTGGAGGCCCGGCACGCCACGGCCCTCTCCCTCTGGCGCTCCATCCGCGCCGTCTTCCGCGACAACCGCGACACGCGCGCCACCTTCCTCCGCGACGAGTTCCACAGCTTCAACCAAGGTGATCTCTCCGTCATCGAGTACACCTCCAGGATGAAGCGGCTGGCGGACTCTCTCCGCGATCTGGGCTCCCGCGTCAAGGATCGTGACCTCGTCCACAACGTCCTCCGCGGGCTCGATCAGCGTCTCCAGCACGCCGTTCCCCACATGACCCGCGACCGTCTCCCCTCCTTCGTCAAGCTTCGGTCCTTCCTCCAGCTGGAGGAGCAGCGCCTCGGCCGGCAGGCACGCGTCGTCGCCCACAACTCCCTCGTCGCGCACGCGTACCAACAGGTGTAACAGCCGGCGCCGCCCGCTCTCTTCGGCGCCCCTCCGTTCGGGCTCTACGGCGCGCCGCAGGCCGGCCCCTCCGCGTCCTCGGGTAACTGGCGAAAGAAGAAGAAGAAGAACACCGGCGTCCCCGGCCAGCAGGCCCCCGTGCCTGTCGGTGCGGGTGCTCGGCCTCCCGCGCCGCGCCCAGCCGCGGCCCCTGCGCCAGCCGTGGCCGGCATGTTCCAAGCTTGGGCGGCGCCTGGCCTCCTCGGCCCTGCTCCACGCGTCCCGGCCCCGCGCGCTACGGCCGCGCCCATGGCTCTCTCCGTCCACGCGCCTCCTGCCTCGACAAGCTCCGCGCCGCAGTGGGACCAGTCCGCGCTGATCGCGGCGCTCAACCAGATGTCGCTCCAAGCAAACCACGGCGCAGCAGCTGACCCCGGCGGCGAGTGGGTCTTCGACAGCGGTGCTACCTCGCACATGGGCTCCGGTTTCGGTATAACCTCCACCTCTAACCCATCTCCTCTCCCTTCTCGAATCATTGTCGGCAATGGATCCTCTCTCCCCATCACCGGCACCGGCTCTATCTCCCTCCCCACTTCCTCCCGCACCCTCTCTCTCCACAATATTCTCATCTCTCCCTCCCTCATCAAAAACCTAGTCTCTGTTCGTGCTTTTACCCGTGACAATTTTGTTTCAATTGAATTTGACCCTTTTGGTTTTTCCATCAAGGATTTGGCAACGGGACGGGTGATCCACCGATGTAACTCCACCGGCGATCTCTACCCTTTCGTGCATCCACCCCAATGTCTTCACGCCACTGTCTCCACGGAACTTTGGCATCAGCGGCTTGGACACCCCGGTGCAGAAGCTTTGGCGCGTGCCTCCACATATTTCAAATTCAGTTGTAATAAAAGCTTGCCCACGCACTGTGATGCATGTCAGTTGGGCAAGCACACTAGGTTACCATTTTCTTCATCTACCACTAGAACATCTTTCCCTTTTGAGCTTTGTCATTGTGATTTATGGACAAGTCCTGTCTTAAGTTTATCGGGTTTTCAATATTATCTTGTCATTCTCAACGATTTTACACATTATGCTTGGACTTTTCCTGTTCGTCACAAATCTGAAGTTCATCGGCTTTTAAACTTGTTCTATGCGTATGTTCAAACTCAATTCTCTCGTCCCATAAAAGCTTTTCAAACCGATAATGGACGAGAATTTGACAACACCGCAAATCGCGCTCTTTTCGATTCCCATGGAACTATCTTGCGCCTTACTTGCCCTTACACATCTCAACAAAATGGCAAGGCGGAGCGCATCCTTCGTACCATCAACGACGGCATTCGCACTCTTCTCATACATGCATCCATGCCGCCCCAATGGTGGGCTGAAGCCTTGGCAACCTCCACCTACCTCCTCAACCGCCGACCATGCAAAGCCAACGCCCACACCACACCCTATGAGCTTCTCCATGGCCACACACCTGAATATCGGAATCTTCGTGTTTTTGGCTGCCTTTGTTACCCCAACATTACCTCTACGGCACCACACAAGCTCGCTCCCCGATCCCTTCCATGTGTTCTCCTCGGCTACCCTGATGGACACAAAGGATACCGCTGCTACGACCCTGTTTCCCGGCGAATCATCTTTTCTCGCCACGTTACTTTTGTCGAGCAAATTTTTCCTTTTCGTTCCCTGCAGCTTGGCAGCACCGCGACCCCTCCTGGCGATCACGTCGATCACACCCACATCGACCTGGAGCGTCTCCCTACGGGGCCATGCAGCCCATCAGGTGCGCCGCGCGGCCCATCATCAGCTCCCGCGTGTCCGCGAGCTCCCAGCGCCCCGCGCAGTCCCAGCGCCTCGCGCGGCCCATCTCCGTCCGTTCCAGCGCAGCTGGGCCCCGGCCCATCTTCGTCCGCGCGTGGCTCCTCGCTCGCCTCTGCGATCGCCGCGCCCTCGCCGCCGCCAGCGCCTCCTGCACGGTCTGCCATGACCACTCGCGCCAGCCACGGCATTCTTAAACCCAACCCTCGCTATGCCAACATCGCCACCACCCCCATCTCGCCTATTCCCTCCTCTGTTCGGGAAGCACTTCGGGATCCCCACTGGCGGGCGGCAATGCAAGAGGAATTCGACGCCCTCTCCTCGAATGGGACTTGGACTCTCGTTCCCCGGCCTCCTCGCACTAATGTTGTTACCGGCAAGTGGGTTTTCAGGCACAAGACTCGCGAGGACGGCTCCCTCGAGCGGTACAAGGCGCGCTGGGTCGTTCGTGGCTTTGCCCAACGCCCCGGCATCGACTACGGCGAGACCTTCTCCCCGGTTGTCAAACCGGTGACGATCCGCGCCGTGCTTACTCTGGCATGCTCTCGCGCCTGGCCGGTTCATCAGCTGGACGTGAAGAACGCCTTCCTCAACGGCGTCCTCGATGAACAGGTGTACTGCCATCAACCCGCGGGCTTCTTCGACAACAATCGTCGGGATCACGTGTGCAAGCTCGTCAAGTCTCTCTACGGCTTGAAGCAAGCACCCCGAGCGTGGTTCAAGCGCTTCGCCACCTTCGCCGTCACCATAGGCTTCACCGCCTCCTGCTCCGACGCCTCGCTCTTCATCCTACGGCAGGGTTCTGCGATGGCGTACCTACTGCTCTACGTCGACGACATCGTCTTAACGGCCTCCTCCACGACACTCCTCCAAGCCATCATCGCCAAGCTCAAGGTCGAGTTCGCCATGAAGGACATGGGGGCGCTGCACTACTTCCTCGGCATCCGTGTTCGGCGCACATCTCGCGGCTTCTTCCTCAGCCAAGAGCAGTACGCTGATGAGATTCTCCAGCGCGCCGGCATGATCCAGTGCAAACCTGCGTCTACACCGGTCGACACCCTCCCCAAGGTCGCTGCCAATGCCGGTGCTCCCGTCGATGATCCCTCCGAGTACCGCAGCCTCACTGGTGCTCTCCAGTACCTGACCATGACGCGCCCGGATCTCGCGTACGCTGTGCAGCAAATCTGCCTGTACATGCATGATCCCCGCGCTGGTCATCTCGCCGCCATCAAGCGTATTCTACGCTATGTTTGAGGAACGACAAGATCCGGTCTTTTGCTACCGGCCTCCTCCTCCCTCGACATCGTCGCCTACTCCGACGCGGACTGGGCCGGGTGCCCGGACACTCGGCGATCCACCTCCGGCTACTGCGTCTACCTTGGTGGCGCGCTGGTCAGCTGGTCCTCCAAGCGACAAGCCACTGTCTCGCGCTCGAGCGCAGAGGCCGAGTATCGTGCCGTTGCCAACGCTGTCGCCGACTGTGTCTGGCTGCGGCAACTTCTTGGTGAACTCGGCGTTTCACTCCCCAAAGCTACAGTCGTCTTCTGCGACAACATATCGGCGGTGTATATGTCCACCAATCCAGTTCATCATCGACGAACCAAGCACATTGAGCTGGACATCAACTTCGTGCGTGAGAAGGTGGCCCTCGGCGAACTTCGGGTCGTTCATGTGCCTACCACTCAGCAGCTGGCCGATATCATGACCAAAGGACTACCTCCGGCTTCGTTTCAGTTGTTTCGGTCCAGTCTCTGCGTCTTGCCAAGCACCGACGTATCGACTGCGGCGGGGTGTTAACTGACGAGATATTCAGCATGATACGTTAGTTAGTCTGTTTATATTTCTAACGATATCTAGTCTAGAGATAAGCCTCCGGCCGGCCTATTCTTGCCCTAACTTGATTAGCAAGATATGTGCTGCTTGTATGCTATATATAGCAACCGATTGTCATCAATAAAATCAGTTGCGCCAATTGCCTTTCTCCTCCGTAGCTAGTTCAGGCTCTAACAGGGTGGGTGCGTGTGTTTGTTGATCACATTTGAGTTGACAAGAGAAAATGACGATCGAGCACTAGCTCGTGGTCAACCGGTGGGGCGTACTAGGCACTAGCTAATCACCAATCAATCCCGCACACGTACATCCGGATAGAATAGCCATGGTATGGTCAGTAAGATGAGTCTCATCTCAAGAGATAAAAACACGGTTAATAGATGGCCAGAATTTGTGGAACCGTCCAAGCACTCGTCGGTCAGTCGTACGTGCGCACAGCCAGAACGAAATCGCCTCATCAGACAGAAGCCACCTAGTGCTGCAAACATACGTCGCCTTCGTGCGCTCTAGGAGGCACAACACCCAATCTGCACGGTGGTCGAATTGCTCCACTAGCTAGCCGGCCGCAGCCACCGATGGAAACCCCACTGACGATCGATCCGCCGCGCTATCGATCGTGTCGCTTCCATGAATCCTATATATAAATACCGCTGCGGAGCGGAGTCCCGCTATCTTTGCATCGACCCAAGTATTGGAGGCAAGGCAATAGTATCTATCCATCCGATCATCGCTGGTTCACCAAATATACACACGCGCGCGGCACTCTGCATCGATGCGCGCGATGGCTTGTTTCATGATGAAGGCCGTTGTGTTTGGCGCCGCCGTGCTGTCCGCGTTTGCTCTCGCGGCTGAGGGCCGCGCTGCCCGGAAGGACCTAGGGCTAGGCCTCAACCTTGGCACCGGCGGAGGCCTCGGAGTCGGCACCGGTGGCGGCGTCGGAATCGGCTCAGGGATCGGCGTCGGCATTGGGGGTGGTGGCTCTGGTGCTGGCTCCGGCTCCGGGTCTTACTCAGGTTCCGGCTCTGGGTCGGGATCTGGGTCATCGTCGGCAGGGTCGGGTGCCGGATCGAACGCAGGTTCAGGTGGCGGCGGAGGGTCCTACGCCGGTTCCAGAGCCGGCTCGTACGCAGGCTCCAACGCCGGGAACGGAGACTCCGGCGCGGGCTCCTACGCGGGCTCCGAAGCTGGCTCCTACGCGGGGTCGCGTGGTGGAGGGTCCGAGGCCGCCTCCTACGCAGGCTCCAGGGCTGGCTCCTACGCTGGCAGCGGCCACGGCAAGTGAACTTGCTGCACCACAGTACCGAATTGCTACGTTGTTATGCTACTATATATATATGATAATTATGTGATTGGATCACCTCCATGCATTGTATCCTAGTATAAATAAGTGTGTAGGTGGTGAATAAGGTTGTATATGCGTGTACTTGTGCGCGGACGAATGATTCAGCATATACGACGATTGATTTTATGTATGGATTGAACACTTTCATGTGGAAATGGTAGATTGAGATTTTATACTTCCTCCGTCCCGAAAAAGATGTCACAAATTTCTCTAAATACGAGTGTATCTAGACATGTTTTGCGTCTAGATACATTTATATTTAGATAAATTTATGACATCCTTTTATGGATGGAGGTAGTTAAGAGCCGGTGCTACGACAAACTTGAACATACAGGATCCAACATAAATCCAAAACCACGGTTCTTCCGATCACCAAATCTCGGTGGCATGCAAATAGCACACCAGTTTATAAATACTCGTGCCATCAGTTGTATGTCCAATGCATTGGTGCTCTGGACATAGCGCATGGAATTATTATACAAATTCACAGCCAACAAAATTTTAAAATAAATTTCCCTTGCATGCCATGCTCGTTATGTATATACGCTGCCCTTGATGCATTTTAGAACCACGAGAGAACTGAGCGACACAATAAAACACTTTAGGCCTTGTTTGTTACTAGAGTATCATAGGGGATAGGTGGATTGGGTGAAATTCTAAACTTCACCCAATCCCCTCCAATCCACTAGGTAGGGGTAGTGTATTGAATCCCCTATGGGATTGAGAAAAATGAACTAGAATTTGAAAATTTGTGGGGAAAGGTGGGGATAAAACCTATCCAATACACTAGAAACAAACGACGTTTTGGAATATGTGGGGATTTAGGGGTTTGACCGGGATAATCCCCACCAATCCCTACAAAAACTCTAGAAACAAACAGAGCCTTAAAGATGAAACTACCAACAATATTTGCAAACACCAAAAGATGCCAAGCAATGAGGGCTAAAGGTGAAGCAGTGCCATCATTGACATGAATCCACTGGGTCTGTTAATGCTGTTAATTACATCTTCACTGCCATCTACCTGTGGACATGCTCCATGAAACAGAATTAAACCAAATTCGGTAAGAAAAAAAAAACAGCCACCAGATTATTCCTCCCATCCATGGAGTTCAGACCAAATACTTCCGCAAGGGGAAGAACAGAAATTTTGAGCGACAGATGTGTGTTTGCCTCAGAGGATCTTTAAGCAGATGACTTGGTAGCAGTTTGTTGAGCTGTGGCACCACGTGCACCAGAAGCTGTTCCTGGAGGTGGCGGAACATACATCTTAGCTCTGCGAAGAACCTCAGCAACGGTCCAATGCTTATTTTTGCTCAAGGGCCTAGAAGGATCCAGCCTAACCTGAAAAGGTATCATCCAGCCATTATGAAAAGAACGTATTTTTTGTTAAGAAAATTGTTTTACACCTTAAATGAGCCGTAGTACAAAACGCAGCAGATAAATAGAATATATCACAGGACAAAATGTTGCAAACTCATTAATACATTTGATAGAGCAACTGTATGTCTGCAATTTCTGTATAACTTTTTTTATAGCCAGTCACACAAGCTTCTTTAGGGCATGGCCAACGTGCCGCCCCAGCTAGCTGCCCTGTAGGGAATAAATCGATAGATGGGAGACCGCCGAGAGCTGGGTGTGTAGCTGAGACATTGCTGCTTCAGCACCTTCCCATCCATCCAATAATGCGTGGAATAGTAGCAATTCATGCATCTTGCTTGCCGCTGATGTGTTCATGGATGAGGAAGGAAGAGCCTTGGCTGTTTGGGAAAGTGAAATAGAACAATGGGGAAAGTATTGAGGGAAAGCGGAAGCGTGGGTCCCACAGGCTACTGCTCTGGTTGGGTGACAATTGAATAGAATGGTGGTTTCGGCACGACCAATCTACATGGAGGGAATGAGACCACCTTTTGGTGATGCCCCCATAGCTCATGCCATTATAAAATCTCTCCTTGGTGATGTGGATCACTGGGTGCTTAAAGCAATGCAGAAAACATACTGTAAGCAAATTGCACCATCACCACCTTTACTGACATGAGATGCACACAACACCAACTCTAAGCAATCTTTTCAAATAACACCATGTTTATTAGAATGAACTTTCACTCTGTGACAGGCTAAAATTCCTTATCCAGTCAGACCTGCTTGGATACAGCTCAGCCCTACTTCTCCTCTTCATGAGCTGACATGCTGGCAAAGCCCATTAGCCTCAACATGGCCCTTGTTTCCAGCAAACCCTATGCTCCGCGTAACGCGGAGCATACGAACCTCCGCGCACCCCAGTTCTGCGGCGAGGGTGGTTATGGGCCCGGCCCAGTTTCAAGAGAGGAAGAACACGACCGGAGGAGGAAGAAGATGCGGGCGACGCGGCCAGTGGCGTTTGCGGCGGAGCACCTCGCCGGAGACGGGGACGACGCGGCTGGCCGCGACGTCCCCGGCGAGGGCGAGGCCTGGACCTCACCGGAGACGGGGACGACGCGGCTGGCCGCGGCGTCGCCGGTGGAGGTGAGGCCGTAACTTAACTTGGGAGGTGGGGGGGGGGGGGGGTTCGGGTGCTCGCCGGAGTTAGGGTTAGGGTGCTGGAGCTCACCGGCGACCGGAGTTAGGATTCGGGTGCGGGGGGGTTTAGAGCGATGGCCGGCCAGGCGGCGGCGGACCGGCGGAGGCGGCGGCTCGAGCAGGGCGGGGCAGCGCGGTAGCGACGCCGGCCGTGGGAGGCGGGAGCAGGCGGTTACGGCCGGCAGTGGAGGCGGGGGATCGACGGGAGGAGGAAGAAAGGGAGGAGGAAGAAGAAGGAGATGGGGTGCGCGGAGGTTTGTTCCCTCCGCGTACCGCGGAGTATAGGAGCACCCCTTGTTTCCAGTAGACAATTGGACTGGGGCTCACACTCATGTTGATATAGGTGGTGTCGTGCCCAATTTACATTGGTATTGACTTTTGCATAAAGCAATAATTGGCAGATCACATGCTAACATTATGGCAATATCCTTCACATGGGATTGTAGATCAGATCTTCCTTCACATTTATAGAAGATTGGGTGCCAAAACGAATGGTATCCTAGAATATTACGAAGGACAAAACATTGTCATTACTACAACATCCTCCTCGTTACACATACTTTCAGGAGGCAATATTGTTTACTAAAGAGATCACAAAGCCTAGATTGGGTTTCTCCAATAAGTTAGCACACTTATTGAAACTTCAGCTTACAAGCCCAAAAAAAAGTCAACCTATCTTATTTGGACTTGTTCCATAAAGCTTTATCTTTTAGTTTATTGAATATGGAAGAAGATAATATCATGGACTGAAGTACGGAGATATAAAAAAGTACTGCAATCCTATGACATGTCGAAAACCGTGTATTGATTGATATGTAGGGAGTAAAAAGCTAGTAATGTGCTGGTAATAAATCAGCCATGTTCCTTTGATGGGCCTCAAAAACTCAAAGCTACAAGAGCACATGTAAACATAGTTGCTTGACTGTCCGATAGTTATACTCAAAGATCACCAGCTGCTTAGTACTCTAGCTATCTAGTTGTATTAAAATCACAAGTAGATAAATAGTACTGTTAGCATTTTGAATTCGAAAAAAAGTTCTAATATAATTCACAAAGTTCACGCAAGAAATGATTTGTACCATATGAAACTTGTTCAGAAGTAACAGCGCAGGAAGGACAGATGCTAACTATACATGATCAAGTTAATGTCCACTGACCATATGGTTGCCATCTCAAGACAATCCTCTGTCAACAGCCAAAACTAGACTTACAGAACTACAGACGACATAGTATAAGACAACTGTCCAGCCATACTTGACAATAACTACATGAACTCTCAGATAGCAACAACCCTGATTTCAGTTGTTTTTACGTTCAAATACATGACTAAGCTTGGAGAACATTACACGCAACCCTGAGGCCCAAATGATCTTGTAACGGTCAAAAGCATACTAGCGATAGTTGAGAACTACTTATCAGCCAGCTTAACTGTCAAGATTTTCTAAAATTAGCGTAGGCACAAACACTAAAACTACTTTCATATTTCAGCCTCTCTTTATGTATGAACCATAGGTCCAACAAAGAGCATATAACAGTCAAGAGTACACTAGAAATAGTTGCCAACTACTAATCAGCCAGCTTAACAGGCAAGATTCCAAAATTTCTAACAGTAGAGTAGACACAAGGACTAAACTGCTTTCATATTTCATCCCCTCTTTATATGTGAACAATAGTTCCAACAAAGAGCATATAACAGATAAGAGTATACTAGAAATAGTTCACACCTGATAAATACTAATCAGCAGGCTTAACTGGCAGGATTTCCCAAAAAATTATAACAGCAGAGTAGACACAGACACTAAAACTGTATTTTAGCCTCTCTTTAAGTATGAACCATACCTCCAACCAAGAGTATACCAGAAGTAGTTGACAACTACTAATCAGCCAGCTTAACTGGCAGGATTTTCCAAAAATTAAAAACAGTAGAGTAGACACAAACGATAAAACTGATTTCCCATATCAGCCCCTCTTTATGTATGAGCCATAGGTCCAACAAAGAGCATATAACAGTCAAGAGTATGTTGTATACTAGAAACAGTTGACAGACTACTAACCAGACAGCTTAATTGGCAGGATTTTCCAAAATTTACAATACTAGAGTAGACCCGAACACTGAAACTGCTCCATATTTTGGAAACTCTTTATGTCTGAACATAGGTCCAACCAAGAGCATAATAAAGTTACCTTCTAGACAATTAAACAATCAATCACTAAATTTGAACTAGACTTTAAGAAGTTGAATTCAATCCCCCACTCCACCGTTCAAACAGGCCTTCAGAACAAAACCTGAACTTTAATCTGACGCGAAATGAGGCGCGACAAGGAGACGAGTCGCGATAGGAAATCAGGTGACTTAACACGCAACGGACTAATGAAACGCGGTGTTACAGTTACCAGAGGGAGGGGGTCGAACGAGCTGGCGGTTACTGACCCTGTCGCCGATGTTGCAGTCGTCCTTCTCGTCGTGCGCCATGAACTTGGAGGTGCGCTTGACGTAGCGGTTGTACACCTTGTTGTGGAAGAGGCGGTCAACCGCCACCACGACCGACTTCTGCATCTTGTTCGACACCACGATCCCCACCACAGGCTTCATCTCCACCCGCAAGATCGTGCCCCTCCGGCGACGGATCGGGTGCCGCGCGGCGGACCTGCGCCGTTCAGGATTGGCGGCGGCGGCGAGTGGGCGTGTGGGGCGAGATAGGAAACCCTAGTTAGCTTCTCTCTGGAATGCGAAAGGAGACGTGGCGGCGGTTTGCACCGGCACCGACGGGAAGGGTTTAGCACGGGTTTGAGAAACCGGTATCGAGGGCCGTCCGATCGGGATTCTTCGGATCAGATTAAGGGATGCTTACAGCTCCCGTTCCTTTTTTTTTTTTTTTTGTTTTTTTGAGGCAACACAGCTCCCGTTCCTAGCGCGGAAGCACTAGTATAGCTGGCCATCCGGGCCGATTTTCACAGGCCGGCCCCGTACCACGCATGACTAGCACGTAACGGACCCGGGCCGACACGTGACTAAATATGTGTTTTTTTTTTTACTTTTGTGCTTTTTTATTTATATACTCCCTCCGTCCCAAAAAAGATGTCATAAGTTTGTCTAAATTTTGATGTATCTAGACATGATTTAGTGTATAGATACATACAAATTTGGACAAATCTGTGACATCCTTTTTGGGACAGAGGTAGTATAAAGAGACCTTAATCTCGTTCTACTAGCTTGACCAGCATGAAGAATATTAGGAAACCCTCGGACTCTTAGCTCGAGGATACTAAAGGTTGTGTATTTTCCTAGTGACGATATTTTAGCGGCAGTAGTTGGTACACATGCCTCACAAATTTGGCGTGCCATTGTCGAGGGAAAAGATATCATGAAGCAAGGTATAATCCGCATAATTGGCTCGGGAGATGGAACACATGCATGGAATGATAATTAGATCCCGAGGCATATATAATGCCATGAGCCCGTGCTTGAAGCAAGTTATGTCAGCTAGGATGTCAGATTTCATTATGGCACAAGCACGGGATGTACATCAGCTATCAGAGTTTTTCCTGCCAATGGACATTCAAGCAATTGGGGTGATTCCGATTGGAATTTTGGAACACACATAGCGGAAGACTAAAGTTTCTTTGGAGATTAGAGAAACAATCTGATAACCTATGCTCGCTTCGCGAGAGACCGGACTCTTGGCACCATTCATTGTTAGAGTGCCTGATGAGTCGCTTCGTGTGGGCATTGGCACTGAAGATGGGCACGGAGCACATGGACTACACGCGGGAACTAGATGCTAAGCAATGGATTTTCACTATTGAAAGTGCATGGTTGATCCCATGCATGGTTTTGGTAATTAATGACAATCTCTATGGACTAATATTTGCATTGAGCTATATTTGTAGGTGTCCATTTGCTTGCTTGTCTCCATTTGTTGGAGTCAAGGTCTCGCTTGCTCTCCATGTGTTGGAGTCAAGGTTTAGGGAAGAAGATCATTTGTTGATCAAGGCCAAGGTGTTCGTCATCGAGATAAAGGCCAAGTGAAGATATGCCGAAGCGAGAGTCTCTCATCTTGGTGTATGGGGGAGCATCAAGTGAATCTTCACCGAAGCGCAATCGAGGAAGGTGGTGCGTCTTGAGGAGATGAAGATCGTCTTCATCAACCTCAAGTGGATTTATGCGCAAGGCAAAGGTATGATCTTGATAGGGTTTCTATTTTACTGGTCTCATATTATTTAGTGAGAGACCGGGTTATAGGATAGATAGCCGTACTATCAAGAGGGGCTCTCGACCGAGTATCGTGATCGTATCGTTCGTGGAGAGCTCAAACCTTTGCATCCATGCAATCATCTTTATTGGTTCTTATTTGGATCTTATCGTGGTGTGGTCTTGGTGCTTGTCATGCTTGTCATGACAAAGCCAAGGTCACCGAAAACGGTTTGCATTTGCGTCTTCTTTTGTGTTTTCGGTATTGGAGATTTTACCGGTTCATCCGTGCGGAAGATTTACCTCTTCCATTTCTTTGCAAAATCTCCATTGCTTGTTTGCCATTTTCAAAGGTTGCTTTTATTGTCCTCTTTCCAACAAAATTGGTTTTACTTCATTCGGACGTCAATTGCAAAAGTTTCGGATTTTCCGGTTTGCGAAAATGAGTTTTTAACTTTCCCTATTTGGTTTTATAATATTTTCTTGGACTATGATGTTTCTATTCATAATCTTGTTGTGCTCGTTATGACGATTCCAACGAGTCCAAGATTATCGAAAACGGAGTTCGTGGGTGAAAGTTATTGCATTTCCGATTTGCAAATGGGAGCTTTTACCTTTCCCCATTTAATGTTATAATATTTTCTTGGACTATGATGTTTCTCTGCATATTCTTGTAGTCCTTGTTGTGACGATTCCAACGAGTCCAAGAATATCGAAAACGGAGTTCGTATGTGAAAGTTATTGCGTTTTCGGTTCGGTCGATTTTTCAAAACAGAAAATCAAAAGAGAGAGAAAAAAAAAGGGGGCGTGGCAGCCGGCCAGGCCGGGCATATGGCCGGCCCATGACCGGGGCCTCTCAGTTTCCTGGCCGGCCATCATGGCCGGGCCAGGCCAGCCATGGCCGGCCCACCCGAATTTCCCTTTGTGGCCTTCCCGGCCATTTCCCCGGCCAGGCCGGCCCGATGGCCGGCCTTTCACGATTTTGCCTCCAACGGGCAGATTTCTGCCCTCCCTTTTAAGTGGTCTTCTTCCCCATTTGTTCTCTAACTTTTGGCCACCATTTGAGCTCTTCTTTCCTCCATTGTTGCCATCTCTCTTGAGCTTTAGATCTCTCAATCCCTCCAATACTTCTTGCTTCTTTTTGAGGGAAAAGAGAGAGGAGGTTTAGATTCACATTTCCACCGATCAATTTCTCCTCTAAGTGAGGGGAACTCTTTGGATCTAAATCTTGGAGTTCTTGGTGTTTCTCCATTGTTCTTCCTCCTAAATCCCTCCATAGCATTAGTTGCTTTGGTTGGATTTTGGGGAGAAGAATTTGACCACTTGGTGTGTTCTTGCCTTTTGCATTAGTTGCATCGGGTTGTGCTCTTCACGGTGATTCGTGGGATTGACATTGAGAAGCTTGTTACTCTTGGGTGCATTGTGTTCCCAAGAGCTTTGTGCCTCTTGGGTGCATTGTGTACCCTAGACGGTGGTGGTGCCGTGAAGACTTCGACTTGTGAAGCTTCGGCAAGATTTGGGAGCCCCCAATTGAGTTGTGGGTGTGTGCCCCAAAAGTTGTAAGGGCTCCGGAATCCGCCCCGAAGGATTCCGATAGTGGAAGGTGAACCAAACCTTTGGGTGCGGTTCATCGGAGAATAGGGTGAGGCCTTTGTGGCATCTTGAGTAGGCCTTTTGTGGCGAGCTCACACCCCTCCAACGAGACGTACTCCCTTAACAAGGAGGAACTCGGGAATAAATCTTCGTCTCCGCGTGCCTCGGTTATTTCTATACCCGAACTTTTACTTATGCACTTTATATTGTGATAGCCTTCGTGCTTGATGTTTATATTTAGCTATCACCTTGTTGCTTGCCTTGTTTAGCATAAGTTGTTGGTGCACTTTAGGTAAACCTAGAATTTTAGGTTGTTGGCTTGTTAATTTAAACACCTAGTTTTATTCCGCAATTATCAAGCCCCTAAATAGAAAAAGTTTTAATCGCCTATTCACCCCCCCCTCTAGGCGACATCTCGGGCATAGTTGTTCTTTCAATTGGTATCAGAGCCTCGTCTCTCTTGTTTGGCTTTACCGCCTAGAGAGTAAAGATGTCGTCTAGGGATTTAGTGCACAATTCCTTGTTTAGATTTAATGGCACAAATTTTAATGTTTGGAAAACTCATATGCTTAGACACTTGCGGGTCTTGGACCCCAATATTGAGCGTATCTTAGATATAGGTTTTTCTCCTCCAAAGGATTGCGAAAGTAAGACTTTAGAGGATGAGAAAAACTTATATCTAGATGCTCTAGCATCTAACGAGTTTTGCAAGTTTGTGAGTGTAGTTGTGTTTGAGTCAATCATGCCTCTCCGGGATGCTCATGATTTGTGGACCAAGCTTCAAGAAAAATACGGCAAGTCCATGACTATTGAGGATGATTGCTCTCCCTCCACCTCCGGCCGTGACGAGTTCTCGTCTTCATCTACTTCACCAAAATGTGGTAAGCCACAATCCAATGTAATGGTGAGTAGTGATAGGCTTTGCAATTTGGATAGTGAGCTCGTTGTTGATGATCAATTATCTCTATCTTATTGCAATGCTTCATCCTTGGACATAAACACACATAGCACCATAAATGATTTACATGCTAGTGTTGATAGTCCTTGCATATCATCTAAAACTTGCTTGGATGAATCTCTTTATGATATGCTTGCTTTATCTTGTTGCCATGATAAAAATGCTTGTGTTCCCTCTAAATCTTGCATTGATAATAATGTAGAGGAAACCAAATTTGCTATGCAACAAGATATGGAACTTAAGTAGTTCAAAAATTAATTGCTCTTCATCCACCTCTCATTGCCTTATGGCTAAATCTTCTTCTAGCAATGATAATAATAATGATGACAATGATGATGATAAAAATGATGAAGAAGATGATGTGGAAAAGGTTAATGCTAGGCTTCAAAATAACGGTCTTACGATTCTTAAAGCCCTCCCTAAAAATAAAAATGCTCAAGCTATGCTATTTGAAATTATGAAAACTCTTATTGAGCGTGGGGAAACTATTGAAGCCTTGGAAGCAAGCCTTGAAGAAAAGGGTAAGATCGAAAGAGATGATGCTATGGAGAAAGCATCGTTAGAAGATGCTCTTGTGGAAGAGCAAGAGACTCGTGCTTCTCTAGAGGAGAAACTAGAATCTATCGAGGAGTCTCATAATGACATAATTGCTAAAATCATTAAAGAACGTGACCATGCTCATGCTAAATATAAAGTCACGAAAAATGAAAATGCTAGATTAAATGATGAGCTTGCCAAGTTATCTTCTTCTATTCCTAAAGTTAATGATGCTTGTGCTACTAACTCCACTTCTTGTGAAGCATCTATTATGAAGGAGAATGTTGAGCTAAGGGCTCAACTTGAGTTGCTAACTAGCAAGTATGAGAAGTTGGAAGCAAGTCATGAAAAGCTATCTAGCTCCAATGATGAACTTCTAGCATCCTATGCTTGTCTCAAGTTAGCTCACGAGGCCATCACTACCAAGGTAACATCAAGTGAGCCTCATGTGGATATTAGCACAACTTTAATTAATAATGCTATATTGCCATGTGCTAGTCCTAGTAGTTCATCCACTAAGAATGTTGGTACATCATGTGATGAATTACTTGCTTTGCCTTGTTGTTCTAACAATGAAGCTTGTACTTCCTCTAGTGTTTTTGTTGCCACTAACCATGTAGAGGAAATAAAAGACCTCAAGGCCCAAGTCGCTTCTTTGAAGAAGGGCTTGGAAAAGCGTCATGGGGAGAAGAGTGCACTTGACAACATGTTGAGTGTGCAACAATCCCCAAATGACAAGAGTGGACTTGGATTCAACTCCAACAACAAGAACAAGTCCAAGGTTGACAACAAGAAGAAGGGCCAAGTTCAAGTCAAGAATCCGGCCAAGATCACTTGCTTCAAGTGCAAGGTTGAAGGGCACCATGTTCGTGATTGCCCAATGAAGAAGAAGAAGCCTCTTAGTGAGAAGCAACTAGGGAAGCGGCCTCTCGTTCAATCTCGTGCTCAACCACGAGTTGAACAAAGGCCACCTCCCAAGAAGACTCAAGTTATTGCTCCTCAAGTTGAGGAGCCTATTAAGAAGAAGAAGAGTCGGTGTTGCTACCTTTGCCGTGGCAAAGGTCATTTTGCTTCTTCATGCACTAACGGTATCCCATCCAACCCTATCATAATTGATGATGTTTATTCTCTTGGGAAGGATAGAGTTGGCAATGTGTTTGCCAAGTATGTGGGAGCTCAAAGTGGTGGCATGAAAAGCACCATTTGGGTTCCCAAGCCTATTGTGACTAACCTCTTAGGACCCAACTTGGTTGGGGACCAACAAGCTTCAACTTGATCAATAGGTGATGTGGAGGACATTGGTGACTTGGCTATTTTTTGAAGAATTAAGGGATCTTCATGGTTTTATTTCTCAAGCCAAGTCAATTGGATCACATATCTATCTCATATCCAATGCTCCTCCTTGCGGTAACTTGTATTTAATTCATATACTCATTGAAAGTTGCTTGCTCCCTTGCATGTGTTAGTTTTGTTCCTAGCATGTGCTTGTATATGTTATGCTACTTTCCTTCTTGTCTTGTTACTCAAGGTTATGTAAGATAGTTGTGTATCATATATGTGTAACTTTGTGTTGAGCTTTTTGAATCTTGTGTGGATTTCATTTGGCTCTTTGAGTTATTAATGGACTATCCCATTTTGGGGGAGTGATGTGCTTTGTGCACCTCACAAACCTAAAAAATGTGTATACATGAAGCACACCACCTAGTATTGATATTTCAATATTATCTAGTTACTATGTGGTATGTCATATTCATGAGAAATTCAATTTCTACAATGTCCATTAATTTCTCTAGTTGGTTTTATTTGCCTCTTGTTTAAAAAATAAAATGAAGTATCACATTATGGGGGAGTAATAAGCTATGTGCATATTACAATCCCATAAAAATGTGAACATTTGAGGTTTGCCACTTAGATTTGACATTGTACATTATCTTATTTCTATGTGGCATGTGTTCTCGAACAAGTTCCAATTTCCTTTGTGGTTGTCTTTTGGCTCTTGTTTGTGTGTGTTTGCTTGGTGTGGTTTTTCTCTAATATGCATTTCCATATATTATGTGAGAAACCATTTGTTTCCTTTTATTCTAACCATGGCTTTGCCGGTTGGTTCGAATAATTGAAACTACCAACAAACCTCTTTCAAAATATGGTGTTTAATTCTTACCTCTTGCCATATGCTTTTTGTTGTGAAGTTGGTCTTGATCATCTTTCCTATTTACCACCGAGAGATATCTCTCTATATACTCCTTGTCTTGACAAGTGATTCTAGTAATTGAGGTGGATTGTGTAGACCATCTTCGCATTGGCTCTTGCGTTAAATTTGCTTTATCTATTGCCTTCCTTGCCTTTTGAATGGATCCTATTTTTTCAATTGGTAGTGTTTAGTGTTGTAAATAAAATATGGAGAGTAATGATCCCTTGTGTATGCATTTTGTATTCAAATGCAAATATCTAAGATAATGCATGAATCTTGGGGGAGCATTCCTTTTTATTTAGATCACTATCCCATCTATCAATATTTCATCCTTTCAATTGGCATATGATTTTTGATCTTGTGTTGGTACCTTCAATTTGTATTAATTGGAATTTAATATCTCCTCCATAGATATTCGTTCCAATTAATATTTATTGTGGGAGTCTTGATACCTTTTTGCTTCATCTTACTTTACTTGACTTCGGTCAAGTATCACCCTTTTCTTGGTATCTTTTCTCCTAATTGTTATTTGTTGTTTTAATTGGTATCTTATTTTCATTTGGTGTCTTTTCAATCATTTGTTGTGTTGATTTGATTCCTTTTGATATCACACCTCATGTGTTGATGTGTTATGGAATCAATCATTTGTTGATTTGATTTTTTCCTCAATCATTTGTTGATTTGGATTTTGATATAATTTGGACAACCATTTCTCGTCACACCTTGGTGTGCTTTATTGGTTTACTTGGTGTTTTTGTCCAATTTGTATCTCGTTTGGCTCTTGTAAGTCTATGCATGCATATTTACTAGTATATTTATTTTATGGCATGCTAGCCTTTCTAGTTCCAATATATAGGGGATACTCCACCAAATCCTAAATCGCCTAAGATGTGCATGAAATTCAATTTCATATCTATATGCACATATTTATGTGGAGTATGTCCTATATATTGTAGTGTTTCTAACTACTATGGGACCCAATGAGTTTGGGAACCATTTTGTACTCTAATTGTGTTTTAGGTACAATGGAGATGCATTGGATGCTTGCCTCATTCATAAGGAAGGTGTTCTCACCGTGTGAGTGTCGGGGTCAAGCTTTGATGATAAACCCACTCTCATCATCTTCATCACCAATGTCATCTCGGTAACAAGTATCTATCCCATGCATACCTTTCTAGTATTCAACCTTGTGTAGGTTGCCTCTTGGCATGAAAGCTCTTATATGCAATTGTTGTGGTTTTGGCCTTTTCCTTCACTTAATATATCTTTGTGATATGTGTGATGAATTTGCAAAAACCTTTTCTTCAATTGATATTTATTTCCTTGTGATACTTGTTGCCTATTTCAAATCATCTCCACTATCTCTTGTTCCCTTAGTGATATGTGTGATGCATTTGATATATTTGAAGTTCATTTATGTACAATGAGATAAATTTGAGCTATGTGCTATGCTTTTAAGCAACAATCTCATTTGTATATTTATGACTTCCTTTTGGATACCTTGTTATCTTTTTCCCGGACCATTTCGTATGTATATGTTTCTTTGCGGATGTATATCTTCAATGGTTTGTCTAATAAGAAACCTATACATATGAGAGAGGTCATCTTTTAGTTGGTATCCTATTTCTTTTGAGCCACCTTGTTTTTCATCTATAATTCTTTGGTGGTTCCAAATTTGTCTCATGAGTGCTTGTCTTATTGTTTATTGGTATCTTTGCACACTCATGAATTTCTTGAAGATCTTTGACTTCATGCCTACCATGGTGAGCATGTTGAATTTTAGTGGCTAAATGCTCTCACTAGCTTTTGGCATTTTCAATTGGTTTTAGTTTCCAATTGGTATCCCTAAGCTTGTGAATATATTTCTTTAAAAGATCTCTTTATCTCGGTTGGGCCTATCTTATGTTGAATTTTTTTAAAATTGGTATCCTTTTATGGCTCAACCACATCTTTGGTGCAAGTGCTATGATTTGCTTTTGCATTATGCACTCTTGCACTTGTTGAGTGTTCTAGATGATTTTGGGGGAGTGAGGATGCCATATTTGTGCACTCCTAAATAGTGCATGAACATTGGGGAGGTTCTCCATTTTCATTTAGAACTCTCACTTTGGATCTTCTCGATTGCTTTTCTCCTTTGTGGAGATGTGTAAAATGATTTCATCTTTTTACAATCTTTTGATCCTCAATATAATTTGATTTCCTCTATTTTTCCGTTAAAAGGATTGATCTGTCATCACCTTTATGGAGAACTCATATTATATTGGCTCTCTAAATTTTTCTTCCCATTTCGGCAATCGATGCCAATGGGGGAGAAGTTTAGAGGGTTTAAGGGAATTTGGGTTTTATGCTTTTGTTGCATTTTCTTTAATGTGATTTGCATCCTTGCTTGTTTGTCATGCAAGGTTGCTTTATTCATTATATAAACCCTCTTAAAAGGGATTGTCATCAATTACCAAAATGGGGGAGATTGAAAGTGCATGGTTGATCCCATGCATGGTTTTGGTAATTAATGACAATCTCTATGGACTAATATTTGCATTGAGCTATATTTGTAGGGTCCATAAGTGCTTGCTTGTCGTCCATTTGTTGGAGTCAAGGGTCTCGCTTGCGCTCCATGTGTTGGAGTCAAGGTTTAGGGAAGAGATCAGCTTGTTGATCAAGGGCCAAGGTGTTCGTCATCGAGATAAAGGCCAAGTGAAGAGTAATGCCGAGCGAGAGTCTCGCATCTTGGTGTATGGGGGAGCATCAAGTGAAATCTTCACAGGAGCGCAATCGAGAAGTGGTGGCGTCTTGAGGAGATGAAGATCGTCTCATCAACCTCAAGTGAATTTATGCGCAAGGCAAAGGTATGATCTTGATAGGGTTTCTATTTTACCGGTCTCATATTGTTTAGTGAGAGACCGGGTTATAGGATAGATAGCCGTACTATCAAGAGGGGCTCTCGACCGAGTATCGTGATCGTATCGTTCGTGGAGAGCTCAAACCTTTGCATCCATGCAATCATCTTTATTGGTTCTTATTTGGATCTTATCGTGGTGTGGTCTTGGTGCTTGTCATGCTTGTCATGACAAAGCCAAGGTCACCGAAAACGGTTTGCATTTGCGTCTTCTTTTGTGTTTTCGGTATTGGAGATTTTACCGGTTCATGTGCGGAAGATTTACCTCTTCCATTTCTTTGCAAAATCTCCATTGCTTGTTTGCCATTTTCAAAGGTTGCTTTTATTGTCCTCTTTCCAACAAAATTGGTTTACTTCATTCGGACATCAATTGCAAAAGTTTCGGATTTTCCGGTTTGCGAAAATGAGTTTTAACTTTCCCTATTGGTTTTATAATATTTTTTTGGACTATGATGTTTCTATTCATAATCTTGTTGTGCTCGTTATGACGATTCCAACGAGTCCAAGATTATCGAAAACGGAGTTCGTGGGTGAAAGTTATTGCATTTCCGATTTGCAAATGGGAGCTTTTACCTTTCCCCATTTAATGTTATAATATTTTCTTGGACTATGATGTTTCTCTGCATATTCTTGTAGTCCTTGTTGTGACGATTCCAACGAGTCCAAGAATATCGAAAACGGAGTTCGTATGTGAAAGTTATTGCGTTTTCGGTTCGGTCGATTTTTCAAACAGAAAATCAAAGAGAGAGAAAAAAAAAGGGGGCGTGGCAGCCGGCCAGGCCGGGCATATGGCCGGCCCATGACCGGGGCCTCTCAGTTTCCTGGCCGGCCATCATGGCCGGGCCAGGCCAGCCATGGCCGGCCCACCCGAATTTCCCTTTGTGGCCTTCCCGGCCATTTCCCCGGCCAGGCCGGCCCGATGGCCGGCCTTTCACGATTTTGCCTCCAACGGGCAGATTTCTGCCCTCCCTTTTAAGTGGTCTTCTTCCCCATTTGTTCTCTAACTTTTGGCCACCATTTTGAGCTCTTCTTTCCTCCATTGTGCCATCTCTCTTGAGCTTTAGATCTCTCAATCCCTCCAATACTTCTTGCTTCTTTTTGAGGAAAAGAGAGAGGAGGTTTAGATTCACATTTCCACCGATCAATTTCTCCTCTAAGTGAGGGGAACTCTTTGGATCTAAATCTTGGAGTTCTTGGTGTTTCTCCATTCTTCCTCCTAAATCCCTCCATAGCATTAGTTGCTTTGGTTGGATTTTGGGGAGAAGAATTTGACCACTTGGTGTGTTCTTGCCTTTGCATTAGTTGCATCGGGTTGTGCTCTTCACGGTGATTCGTGGGATTGACATTGAGAAGCTTGTTACTCTTGGGTGCATTGTGTTCCCAAGAGCTTTGTGCCTCTTGGGTGCATTGTGTACCCTAGACGGTNCCATTTGTTGGAGTCAATGTCGTGCTTGTCTCCATTGGTTGGAGTCAAGGTCAAGGTTAGAAGATCATTTGTTGATCAAGGCCAAGCTTGTCTCCATGTGTTGGAGTCAAGGTGCTTTGCTTGATCTCCATTTGTTGGAGTCAAGCTCAAGGGAAGAAAAGATTTGTGTTGATCAAGGCTAAGTGCGGGTTGATCGACACTCAAGTCCAAGTGAAGATATGCCGAAGAGTGCTTTCCCCATCTTGGTGTATGGGGGAGCGTCATGTGAATCTTCACCAAGCGAAGCGCAATGAAGAAAGGTGGTGCGTCTTGAGGAGTTGAAGATCGTCTTCATCAACCTCAAGTGGTTTAAGCGCAAGGCAAAGGTATGATCTTGCTAGGGTTTCTATTTTATCGTCTCTTTATGTTTAGTGAGAGACCGGGTTATAGGATAGATAGCCGTACTATCAAGAGGGGCTCTCGACCGAGTATCGTGATCGTATCGTTCGTGGAGAGCTCAAACCTTTGCATCCATGCAATCATCTTTATTGGTTCTTATTTGGCTTTTATCCATGTGAGAATTTAGAGCTTGTGTTCATCTCCATACCAAGCTCTAGTTCATCAAAAACGGATCTCATGAATATCTTCTTGCGTTTTTGATATCGGAGGTTTTACCGGTTTGTCTCTTCTACGAGAGGTCAAACTCTCTCCTTATGATTTCCTCCTCACATGATAGACTATTATGTGTATATGCATGATCTTGTAGGGCTTGTGATTATCTTCGAAACAAGCCCAAGATCATAGAAAACGGAGTCTTGATGAAAAACTTGTGCGTTTTCGGTTTTGGAGATTTTGCCGGTTCATCTATGCAGAAGGTTTCACTCTTCCATTTTTTAGCAAAATCTCCATTGCTTGGTTTCAATATTTTTGCTTTTTGTAGGGTAGCTCTTGTCGTCCTCTTTCCAACAAAATTGGATTCACTCGATTCGGAGTTTCCATGCAAAAGTTATTCAGTTTCTGGTTTTGATGTTCTTCAGTGACCGGAAGTACCGCCCTCACGGGCGGTACTACCGCTCGGAACTTCCGGAGGTACTTCCGGAGCCCAGTACCGCTTACAAAAATTGGGTACTGGACTCAAACGGAAGTAGCACCGGAAGTAGTACCGGAACTACCGCTAAACCGGAAGTACCGGTGCTCCCAGCGGTACTACCGCCCGGAACTTCCGGAGTCACTTCCGGAGCCCAGTGCCGCTTACGAAAGTTGGGTACTGGACTCAAAACGGAAGTAGCACCAGAAGTAGTACCGGTACTACCGCTATACCGGAAGTACCGGTCCTTTTTCCGGTACTACCGACCTCGCGGGCTTTCTCTTATAACCGTTGGCAGGCTAGTTTTGGGTGGGCCAGAAGTACCGCCCTTTGGGCTGGTACTACCGGTCCTGCGGGTTTTCTTCTCTGAAGAGAGCCGTTGGGGCTGTTTTTACATGGGGCGGTAGTACCGCCCTGTCGTGGTATGAACCGACGGTGAAGATACGGGACTATGTACGCGCGGGCATCATCGATGTGGGTTAGTAGACGAACGACACGGGAGACAAGATTTATACAGCTTCGGGACCCGGGAAATATCATCCGGTAATATCCCTACGTGCTGTTTGTGGCTAGGTTGTATTCCTCTCATGGTGGAAGTCGCCGATGAGGCGGCTCCTCTATCGTATAGCTCGTTGTGTTGAGCGTCTAGATCTGTCTAAGTTGTGTTGGGTCGTGCCCTCTTTGGGGCGCCTTGCCCCTCCTTATAAAGGTGGAGGAGGCCGGCTTACAAGTAGAGTCCTCTTAGGACTCGGCTAATCTATTACAAGTTGGAAAGGTGAGTCCTTTTCCTATTCTAACTAGAGTCGGCCTGCTGGGCTTCCTCCTGGTGGGCCTCGTTGATCCTCCTTGCGGGTACCCGTGTCCCATATCCCCGACAGTAGCCCCCGAGCTTTTGGATGACTCGCAGAGTCATGCGGAAGGTCTTGATTTGTTGAAGAAATGGGACACGGAGTTTGTGCCGGGTTCTTTGCCAGCTTGTAGATGTAGTGCTTGCCGAGTCGTAGATGTCGACGATGTCGCGGAACCCGGCTTCAGCCTTTGCCGAGTTGTCGATGTAGACTTTGCCGAGTTGTCGATGTAGATGTTGCCGGGTTATCATTGTAGATTTTCCCGAGTTGTCGATGTAGGCGTTGCCGAGTCGTCGATGCCGGCTTCGCTTGCCGACTTGTTAACGCCGGCTCCTCCTGCCGACTTGTCATTGCCGACTTCTTCTGTCGACTTGTTAATGCCGGCTTCTCCTGCCGACTTGTTAATGCCGACTTCTCCTGTCGACTTGTTGATGCCGACTTCTCCGAGCGACTTGTTGATGGCGAGTCGGAATTTTCTCCGAGTCCTTTTGACGAGTTGTATGACTTTGCTCGAGCTTGTTTACACCAGTA